>AYNK01005219.1:0-28223 GCA_000497225.1 Amanita jacksonii TRTC168611 | reverse complement strand
GAAATACAAAACAAAAAGGAAGACGCACCATCGAAGCAAGACGCCGCCGGTAACTCCCCGATAAACCACGATAGCACTGCAGGAAGGCTTGGTGCCCGTTTTTCATCTTCCTTATTGTCTCTTTCTTTCTCTCTTTTATCCCTCTCCCATCCCGGTGAATGTCGCCTCCGGGGCCCGGGTCCACCTTCTCCCCATCTCCCGTCTCTATCTCTATCTCTATCCCTGTCGTGGTCCCTGTCTCGATTTCTGTCCCTGTCCCTGTCCCTGTCCCCCGTCCTGCCACGCTCAGGTCTCATAGGAGACATTTCTCTCATCCTTTTGTGTCCATAATCAATAGTGTGCGGCCCTGCATGTCCGCGACTGTCGTCCCTCTTTCGGTTATACCCTTCCGGTGAGGAAGGCCGTTTATGCCCGGCCCCAGCGCCCATTCCGGGGCTGGCCCCGGGTCCCGGACCGCCAACGCTGCCACCAAATGATGTAGTGCTGGGACCGCCTGAAACTAAATGCTGTGCCTCCATCCTTCCGAAGGGCGGACCGCCAGCGGCTGACATGGATAACGATGATGATGATCCTATTGGACTAGTGCTTGCGCTCCCGCCCACATTTACCTTCTTGGTAGCTGCAAATCCCAGATCGCGAGATGCAATCGCATCAATGCCAAGATATATATGCCGTTGCGCAAATCGTTTCATGGGGGGATCTGAAAACAGGCCACCATCTGTGCATCGATACATTCAATTGTATTTGGAAAAGGGATAAACCTACCTTGTGAATACACTTCGGCCATCCGCTTTTCAAGTTTTTGAGCCGCCTCGAGATCGCCATATTGGTACTCATAGCGAGCCCATCGTTCCCATAATGGTCTTGCAGCTTCGGGAGGAAACGTCCCAATGACACGTTCAAAAAGCGCTCGTGCATCTGTAACGACAATATGGGCTTAGATTCTCTTACAGGACAGGAAACATATCCTTACTCTTGGCATCATTGATAGAGATCAAGAAACCCAGGTATCGCAACGCAAATTCAATTTCGTCGCCAAACAGGTCCAGTCCCTTCTCGAAAATTCGACTGGCAACGGCTTTGTCATCGGAACAATGATATTCCATTAACGCTAGGACTCAATGTTTGAAACTTCATCACAGTTCCTAGGTCGAACACGTACCGGAAGCTTCATAGACCTGCCAAGGAGTCCACCTGTCCCTCCTTGCCTTTCCGAAAATTGTTCTCGAGGCTTTGATACCTTCCACCCGCCTTGCAAAGCGCATATATACGATATATGCTAGTCCGTAGTCAGCTCTTCGTTCTGCCAACTCGGATTGTGCAGGTGCGGACGGCTTGGTCACTTGCGTGTTGAATGAGGAGTTTGCGGAGGCTACTCCTCCACCCAGGTTTGTGATAGTACCAGCGTTCCCGGTGGTTTCGATTGTGCTTGACATACCACCATCATTGACGTGGTTGCCATTTTTACTCCCAGTACCGGTTTCTTGCTCGAGCTTCTCCAGCTCTGCCCGGAGAATCTCCAGGAAGCGTTCAAAAGTACTATGAACATCCACGTAGTCTTTCCGCGCTTCTTGGGCTTCAGCGTAGGCGAAAGTGAGAAGAAAGCTATTGGATCAGTGCTAGTCAGATATGAATCGCCTCGATCAAAATGTAACCCTAGCCTTGTCGGGTTGGCCTCCAGGCCGGCTCTCAGAATTGACAAAGCTTCGTCCTGCCTACCAACGCTACTTGCCCACGAATATGCCATAAACCTATAACAGAGATAAGCATATATCAAAACTCTTCCGTGTCAGGAGAGCGACGGACCAAATCTCACTATACCACCTCATCCTGATTACCGCCTTCCTGTAGACAGCTTGAACACGGCTCACAAGAACGGCGCGATCCTTGTCTTCGATTTCCAACGGGTTGCTCTCTTCCCATTTGAGATAGGCCTTCCACCTGCCCACCAAAGTACGCTCGGAAAGGTCGAACGTTGGCGATTGGGGGAGAAAGATTTCAGTGTTTGACTTGTCCTGAGATGGTGGGTACGAGTTATTGAATGAAGGGGGATAGAGACCAGCTACGTGGTTAAGCAGCTGCCGTAGTGTGGTACGAGCTTGCATGTGACCAGGTGAAAGATCAGCCATGAACTTCTTAGCCGTTATCTTATTGAGGTTGGTTTCGAACGCCTCAAGGTCGTGCCAAAGTTGTTCAACATTATCCAGAGGTATCTGGACTGCGCGGTGGTAGACTTTGCGAAGGGCGTCCATTTTTTGTTGTTCTTCCCATGTTGTGGTAGCCTGTATCGAAAGGGGTAAGTTCGAGAAAGGCATGTCATATGAATGATGTAAACATACTTCTCCCGATTTGATGAACTGAATATAGTCACTCCATATCTGCCCGCTGTCCTTATCTTGCCCCACGTGTTGCAGTGCGAACTCGTACGACTTACGTACAACGTCACGGGTTGTCGGGCTAGTGTTCAACCGTCTACAATCAGAAAGAGGGATTGTTCAGCTGACTTGTTTCTCCGACAGGTGGAGGAGCTCGAGTTGGCTCAGTCACACGCACCTAACATAGGTGAGGTAAAATTTCCAAAGGTCGACGCAGGGTGAGGTGCGCAAAAACTTCTTGAACAGTTCCTCAGCCTCGCTGAATGTGCTTTGGTCAGCGAGGAAATGATTAATATACCGAATTTGCGCCGAGGACTAGTGTCACAAGAGACAGTGAAAAATCACGCGATCAATCAGCATTTGGCAGATTCAGTCGTTACACGCGAAATAAAGAAGGAAGTAGAAAGCATGGAACAATGGGGAAATATGATTGGCGGAATGCGTCGCAGGAGAAGGGGTGAGGAAAATGAAACACATATAAGGGACCAAAAACACACTGTATTCGGGTACTGTTTCAACAATGCATCGTATGCTGCACGAATCTTGTCAATTTCTGCACTTGATTCAGCAAGGTCAATCAATTTTCTCCAGCCGTCTGGATCGAGTGGCTTTTCCTTCAGCTTTGCAAACAGGGCGTCAAACTCGGACATAGGTGGAGTTTGCATTGAGTCATTGGGTGGTGTTTCGATAGCCATAGCGATGTCGGAATTCCCTCCTTTTGCCTGTGTCAACCCAGGTTGATGGGAGCCTTGCGGTTCGGCCTTGACAGGTGACCCACTCGTGCTGCCGGAAGACACATGTCCATGCTGGCCTTGTTGCTGCTGGATGGCGCTCAGCGCTTGGAGGATTTCGGGAGTCGTTTGGCTCTGGACGTCGCCAGTACTCCCATATATATCCTGCAGTTGAGGCTGAGGATCAGCCATATCCACAAGAGCTTTGGTATTCGAGCAATAAAACGGTATCGACGGGAGTGTTGGGATTTGTTGTCAGGTTTAGGGAAGGTTATTCGCACGGTCACGAGGCCTCTTCCGTCCCATGCCGCCTCTCTGTAACCCTGCCAGGCGGTCGCTGGTCTCGGGAAGATAGTGTGCTCTTGAAAAAATGTTGCGAACCTTCAGGCGAAATCTCCAGTTTAACTCTATCGAATTTGATACTAATCTCACTTTTTTCCCGCCGGCGCCCAAACGTCTTTCTAAAACATTCATAGCAACCTAACTCGGATATTTCATTTCAATTGTCACCTTTAGAATCCCACGCCGGGGGGCACCCATGCAATTCATTGTCCTGACATGGCCTTTTGCTACGGCATAACACGGAAAGTACCTTTTTGATGAAGCGCCATATGAATACCATTTTGCATCAAACTTCTCCCTTGTGAACTCCGGCTCCACAGTCCAACCTAAGCCTTGGAGAGCACTCGACACATGCACCTCCGCCGTTTGACGGAGCCTGAGGAATCTGATACACAAAAAACGCTAAGCCTGCCCAGTGCCAAGCTCCGAGTACCATGGACAGTTTCGTGAATCTCATGCTGCCACGTTAGTCAATAACGGAAGAGATCCCCGGTTATGAGTTTGATAGCGTATGGTGCATTATAAGCGAGACTATGGTGTAGCTACAACCGATCTCTTCTTGTAGCCTTGGCGAAAATGGTCCAGAAAACATTTCCAATTTCCCACCATCATGAAGGTGAAACCATCAGCAATGGTGGATGCAGCCCAGGTTGAACAAGTCGAAGATCAAAATTGCAGAAGTCTCCATAACCCCTTCCGGCTATCAGCGATGTAAAAGGAAGATGGCCCCAATCGAGGAGCTGCAAAATTTGTGCCAGCTCACTAGTTGAATCCCAGGCGCTTGGAGGTACGAAAATCGGAGTGCATTTTTACTTAGTCAGAATGACCAGGCGCAGCAGGAACTACCAGGAAGCTCGAAACAAGATCCCACCGTATCATGTAGGCCCGGGTGCGGTACTTATGTCACTTAACTTCCTTAAATCCGATGATCCTGATCTACGAGCATGGAGACATATATATATATACCTGTCATTATCCAACCGGAGGCTTTTCCCTACTCAAAAGTCAGCTCACTCACCTTCGAGGTCTTTACAGCGCTACTGCTGGAATGTTTTCCGTCCGCTACTAGCACCCCATGTCATCAACCATTTCCCTCGCAGATATCCATACTCTGCGTTATGCGCAAGTGGGTGATGTAAGTCCGCGAGCTATCCATTCCAATGCCCATTTCCTTATCTCCATCCATTGCGCAGTATATCCGATGTATGCCCCGCTTTCCTCCTTCTAAGCCATTCGTATTGACCATTACCTATAGCAGGCTGTATCGCCCTAGTGGTGAGTGGGAGTTTCATTACGTTGTCATCACCGCTCAAGTTGAACATACCTAGATATTTGATCATCTGCACACACTTCCTCTTGAAGTAAAATACGTCTGGCACTCCCGCTCGAAGACCGTCAGCTGTCTATACTATATCACGAGATATAGCTTATTCATGGACTGTATCATTGTTGGCCTCCGTGCGTCTCTTTCTGAGCCCACGTATACGACTAATAGAATAATCAGAATCTTACTCAAGGATGACACCACACTATTGCAAAGTTACTATGTGGATCCTAGTATGTGCGTATGTTACATGACCTTTGTTTATCTATCCCAATAAACCGTCCAACCAGACCAATACAGCATATGTACATGGATCGGGGAAGTTATAGTCGGCCTGAAAGTCTGGGCCGTGTGGTTCAAAGACCGTCGGTTGGCTTTCGTGTTGCCTATCGTATTTTTCTGCCTATTCGTGCCTAATGTGATTGAGCTGTTTCGTTTCGTGAAGTCCATTCACTGTACGCCCTCCCCGATTCTACGCTCAGGCAGCTATTGACTATGACAGACTCTGAATCCCCATACCCGAATATCATAACTTGCTTTGGCACGAAGGCAAGCCCATATATCGCCTCACCAATGCTATGCACTATGCTTTGGGTCTCCCGTGAGTATTTTGTTTATCGCTTGTGATTATCCTCACACATACCCCATTCTTGCAGTCATGTTAATATTACTTGTGATCCGCCTGGTCCAGGAGTGTGAGTTTCCCTCAGGTAGAAACAAAAGAAATATAAATCTTGGGCTTGATTAGTTAGACAAGGCGATAATTCAAGATTTGTGATGATGATATATAGAGAAGGTATACCCTTTGTGTGCATTTTTGAGGAAAATATGCTGACATTATCAGGTATGACATACTACTTTTACCTCTTCAGTAAGTGTTACATCACACCTGAAGGTCTACAACGATTTACCGGCTGGGTCACAAGTTCTCAGTCTCGGGAATTTTATAGTAGTATACAAAGGACCAGTAAGTTATTTTGTTTCCTTCCTGATATTCCTGATATAAGCTATTTAGCCTGCTATCTTCGTAATAATTCTCGCATTGTGAGTGTGGTTATCCTGATGACACCTTCGGAAGTATTGACTCCCGTTATTTTTAGCCCTGCACGCTTCCTTCAAGTAGCATTGATAAGTCGCATTCTCCTCCACACCAGGCAACAAGCAAACAAAAAAGTTGTTATAATTTTTGGGGAGACTTGACGAATTCCCGGCCTTTGGCGCTGGGAAGTACGACCAACCTGTCCATCTTTAGGCACTTCGGGATATTCTCTGAAATCTTAATTTGTAGCTGGATGGTTAGGAGTTTCATGTCCGCGCACCGTAGCAAATTATTGTTTTATAAGCTCAGGATCCATTGATATGACGTAGATGGCAAGTAACCATTACCTGTATTGGTGGTGGCGGCCTGGGGCAGTACACAGAATCAACAACCTCTCGATTTTCGCCTTCTTTCCGCGGTAAATGAACTGGAAGTATTCCTCTATCATAACGCTCTGCATGTATTCGGTAGGAATTGAGAAGATCCTCCTGATTCTCTACAGTTACCTATGCAAACATCTTTCATCTTTCCAAGAATATCTTGCCTTCGCTGTTCCAACATTTGCTCGTCCGTGGATTGCTTCAATCCACCGCTTGAATGCGCGACAAGCCTAATAATTCGGCGGAGGGTCACAACTCACAAACACTGAAGCTGGGGGAACATATGGGAGGCAAGCTAAACGGTGGTGTTTGCGCTTGCTTTCCCGTCGTGACTCATACCGCCACTCGTTTTACCTTTGCATCTTCCTATAGTGCCGTTTCAGCTTTAGCACGTTGGAGCCATAGTTATTCCATGGCACATACTTATACCCTCGCCGAATCGTTGATACCTCGATTGTTTGCCCGAAAACGTCGGAGTTATCACGTTAGCGCTCACACTTCGTTCTTGGTTTACCAGATCAATTTCAATGGTAGACAAAATTTTTGAGCGAATGCAGGGAAACAGAGGCATGCAAATTCTCTCTCACATCTTGTGCATTTTGTACTTCTGTTTTCTGCTATGCAGTCCTTGTTGCTCTCCACATCAAAAGCCTTCTCAATTAGCATGTGAGCCATGAGTGCCAAGTAGTGTTGCCAATGGCTAAGCCAGTGAATTTTGAGTACAGCTCTAAATAAAATTGTAATAATTCTGAAAATATTTGAGTGAATGGGTCCTCTGCCAACATTAAGTGATCTGGGCACTTGGCATTGAGATATTTGACTGGCCATCTTTGATAATCTCACTTAGTATTTGCAGAGAACCCATCAGCTTTCAGGGAGATCTATGCCCTCAAATATTCTCAGAAATTTAGGCATTTTTTTATTTGGGCTGTATTTAAGACTTAGCCACAGGTGCTGGAGTCACGTGGCCACCAAGTCCTCGTAGTGACGCATTTAACGGCAAAGGTACACCAGCTTTCTTATTGAAATTGATCAAATGTTCCCTGGACAGGTCAGGGGCACTTACGTATGAAAAGCTCAGGATGCATGATAGCATCACGGCAAAGTTATCCTTATGGAATGGCTTCTGCATGATACAGGGGTTCTGATTTGGCTAAATCGACTCGTCGCTGTGTGAGCTAGCGTGTACAAGTTTGCACGCACTAGGCTTCTTTTTGGCGACGACGCAAAAGGTGAGCGGGCCCGTGCTGCTATTAGAACACGAGAAGCGATCAAGTTACACAATTTTCCCGACGACTTTCTTCATCCATCCTTGGTCCCTCGCAGAGTGTTTTCTAGGGCAACGAAGTAAGCCTCTTCATGTGATTTGTTTTAAATTAATGTCATGAGCTTGTCATCAGGAATTGAATCCAGCCTCTGAACTGATGGATCCAGCCACGCAAAAAGCCATCATCGCAATAGTATACCACGATCGATTGCGAACTGTGAGTCGCCGCTTAGTTATTACCTCCGGAGCCTCCATTTATCCCACATTCTACACAGTATTTTAACGGTAGGCGATTTTCTTACAACTGCAACCTTTACTGATTGACTCCAAGTCGCGTCGTTGGCGTTAGTGGTATGTCAAAACCCATCCGTTGCCGCACTTCGAAACTGAAGCCAATTTCAGGTGTATGACTATTTGCATACGCTACCACAAGAAGTTGAATGCGTCTGGTCTTCACGTTTAACCCCCGTCACAGTCCTTTATTACATCACCAAGTACGGAATCTTCATCGACGTGCCAATAGCAGTCCTTAGTTCGTTTTTCCGCTCAGTAACCATGTCCCAGTTTTCTGAACAATGATTAGGAGACGTTTCCCCGAAAATAACCATAGGACAGTGTAAAATATTGCAATTTATCACATCCTGTGCGTTTTACACACAGTCCTCTACTTTCAAGGAAACTTGACCAAAAGTGTGACACGTGTCATAGATGTATATGATATATGCCTATGGCTCGCAGAAGCCTTGATTGGCCTCAAAGTGTGGGCTTTATGGCGGAGAGACTATCCGCTGATGTTCGTCATGTCGGCCGCCTTTATCGCTGCTATGGGCGCTAGCCTATCCGGTGTAACTCGATTCCTTCAATCTATCAAATGTGTGTTGGATGCTATGAACTTGTAGTTTCTCAAAAATGACAGAATCGGGAAGACGCGGACCTGCCTGTGCCAGGCTGCGTTCTGATAAAAGCAAATCCTGTTGCTCTTCGAATGGTTGTCATTTGCATGTTAGCCTGGGTCTCATGTACGTCTTGCCATCTTGATGTTGGAGCACCATTTCCAACCTTTTGTTCCAGTCATGTTCATTCTACTACTGATACCGGCCTTTCGAGGATGTCAGTTGCCTATATACCGCCATTTTGGTGTAAAATGCTCAAACCTTGTCAAGATAGATCTGGGGGAAACACGCGGTTGATGAAAACCCTCTACAAAGAAGGTCGGTCACCACGAATTCATGTTTCAGGGAACCCATTAATATCGGTCGACCAGGAATGGTGTACTATTTCTATCTCTTCCGTAAGAGCACATCGAATATTCCTGGGGCGTTGGATTTACATATCCCCGACAGTGTTGCATTTGGCCAATCTTATCATGTTTGACAAAGAGACTGTAAGCCCTTTCGTATTCCTCCACTCAAAGGGGTTTGTCTGATTTGTGCCCTCCCAGCCTGATATTTACTCGGTAGTCGTACTGTGCGTGAAACTCATAAGTCCAGGTAGTGTCTACTAACCTTTGAGAGCAGTCTTGTTCGCTTTCTTCACGTTGCCCTTACAAGCCGCGTCCTCCTCCACACCCGGAGCAAAGCAACTGCGGGCGTAGTTATGTTTGATGAGGACAACCTAGACGGAAGGGTTGCGACTCATCATTCTGTGATTTGATACTCAATACAGGCTTAGATGCTTCAATCCCTCTCTTGTAGATTGGATTTGTGTTTGAGGCCTACTATGTAAATGGATATTGAATTGTTCCAGTACTGTTCCCCAGGCGACTTTATACTACACGCACCATGTCGATCAGTGCCCCGTTTGCGTGAAGTGCTGCCTGGTTTATCTATTCAAGCGTTATACTCATGGAGAAGTTATCTTTCCTAAGTACCATACACAGTGCAGTCGTTCTATACAAAACTGAGCCGTTTTCCCAATATCACTACGGTTGTAACATAAAATGAGATATGCATGAGCAATGTTGTGCTAGTGTGTTATTCTACCGCAAAAGGTGCTGTCCATGATTCTCATAGGTAGGCTTTAACTTCGGTTGCTTGATTAGTACGTTAATCGCGATGAGGAATACCAGGGCTGTCCCCGATGCAAAGGCCATACCCGCAATCCAATAGGCTTTGATGGACCCAAACTTATCAGGTGGAAACATCAATAACGCGTACGCTCTCTTGCCCAGACCCAAAACGTTAGACTTGCAGAAGCAGCTGCTTTCGAATCCGACAATTTGGAGTAACGAGGCGGCAAGTATCCAGAGGGCGTTCAACGCTGCGAGTATCTTTGACATCTGACGCAAGGCAATGGCAAGTCCACCGAAGACGCCAGGCCCGCCTTCTTTATGCTCAGATGTTACGTAAACATGCGTAAGCACCCCAGACAGGGCGCTGAAGAACCACACCAGTGTAGCTGCGCACAAGAAAAGTAACTGCGATCCTGCACGACAGCCCAAACCTTGAATTGGCCAATATGCATTAGAATATTATATCACGATCAGTTCGACAGCTCACCTTGAGTCGGTGTCAGGTACATAGCCATGAGAGCAGCACCCGCCGTGCCCCACTGTAAGAAGAGGGCTAGGAGTACAGACTTTATATGAATGTTGACAAGGTCGTAAGAATAGTCGCTTTGTATCTTGAATGATTCCGATCGAGTGTGCAGCGGTGTGACTGGCGACTCTGTTGCTTTTGAGGAACGTCGAGACTGTGAGGATGGCATGGTACGTGAGGCACGCTGAGCTTGCGAGGCGGTGTAATAATAATCGGCTAGTTTTGAAGCCGCCCGAAACCACGAAGGAAAACGCGCGAAAAAGAATATGGGTGTCGGACAGATAATGTCTTCATCTACCATATTTTCCCGTGCTCTACGGACAGTAATCGTCGCATCTCCATCATGCTTAACAGCACTATCGTCATTCTCGCCAATATAGAATTCTTTATTTGCACCACGAAGAGCTTTTGTGATGCGAAATATGGGCACGGGCGAAAGTTGTAGCGTGCATATCACAATCGGTAAGAGTGAGAGCCAGATCGACCCAAGGCTCTGGCCATTTGGATATGCTTGGGTATTAGAGCTGCTGGAAATCGTGTTCGCCCACGATAAGACATATGCAAGTACGACATATAGCATGGAAATTATGGCCGCTAATGACCATTGTGGTTCGGAGCGCTCGAGGCCATGATGGAGTTTTTGCCACCATTGGTCATTCTTGCGTAAGACGATCAGCGATTCCAATACGTGGTCCTCTGGGAGGTTAAACGAAACCTGCTGGAGGGTGCTGGCGATATCAGCAGCAAAATAGTTGTTCGGATATTCACTGCGTCTGAATCGCTCTGTTAACCATCGACTACCGTTCACGGAAAGCGCTAAAGAATAGGCTGCGAGCATTGGTGACCCGACAGCCAGAATCATGGCCTCGAAGTTTTTGAGTGAATCATCAGCGCCGTAGGGAAGTTGGGAAATGATAGCAAGCCAGGGGAGGAGCCAAGCGCTGAATTGGTCAGAGAAATTGCTCCATTGAAAGGCTTCGTGACCAGGTCCGCAGAATTTTTCGCATGCATGATAAGTGAGCCCAGTTGCAAGGGACGCATTGGATACTGGGTGCCCGTGATAGTCAACTGCGCCCTCAGTGCCAAATGTTCCGTTCTGGAGTTTGATAAGACAGGTAGCAAAGTCTATGCCTGCCGTGACCATTCCGCAAAGGCTCAGGAACAATACTAAAGTTGGCAGCAGAGACCGAGCCTATGATGTTGTTCAAATCAGTGCTGCAACCGTTGACAAGAGAGCCAAATATACGAATAAAGGGCCCATTTTTTCGGCACTTTCTAGGATTCAGCGGCCAAGTGCTATGATACAAGGATCGTGTGGGGATTATATGCGGATATTATGACAAGGATTCGGTGGTATTGACGTTCTTCGGTGCGTGATTAACGGTGGATTTTAGAATCAGGATTGTCAATGGACCGCAGCGCAGCTTATTATAGTGTTTCATGTCAACCGGAATTGAATAGCGGCTCGTGCCTTTCATCCTGCCTTCCATGAGGCCCGCCTTGCACCCCGTTCACGTTTTGCAAGCTTTTACGATAAGCGATTCGTATACTTCTGCGAAGAGATAACAAACCAATTTGGTGAATATATGTTCCATCGGTCAGTCTGGGGCGGTCGTGGTTATTAGTGCATCAACAATGCAACCGGATAAACTCAGTACCGACCTGGCAGGGACGAGTGACACTCTAACACGTTGAACATCACATGAAGCCCCGATCTATCGTTCAAGAGTAGAATGAGGCAATAGAACTGTCGAATGTGGCCTGTTGAAGTGTTAGCATAGGGCGTCTCTCACCTGCACCTACAATTCGGCCGGTGTGGTTACTTCCCCAAAACCCTGACAGACCCCTGTTTCGAATTGTCGTTCCACCACTATCTCACGAGGGGTACTTGGAAAGTAACCGATCAACACACGTAACTCACACACCCAGCATGCCCCAGATGGGACTCATCGAATCAAAGCGTTCTTGAAGGTTCGTTCCAGGCGTGCTTGTTACCGAGAGATGTTAGCTGTGATCGTTGGCCAAAATATTCGTCAATAGTGTTCACGCCTAGCAAGAATCCAATACACTTGCGGGGTAGTGTTGAGGTCCTGAATTTCAGGCTTCAAAAGCGTGTTACGGTAAGCCTACGTAAATCATTTCATTTCATTCCGGGACATGATACGACTTTTGAAACCCCGATCAACCCGGGTGTGGTCATATAGAGTATACCCCGGGTCGGGCTAGTTCTGGTTGCCCTTCGGCAGTGAAGATAACGGTAAACGAACGGTGATTCATCTGAGAAAGAGAGGTACTACATACAGGAGTAGCTGCATATGAACTCTGAAAGAACTAGAAGATGATGGTCACCGCCGCGTCGGATATCAAGCCTCCTGAACTTGCCCAACACATGCGTTCGTTTTTCCATACGTGTTCTATGGCCACAGCCGGAGTAAACAGTTCCGTCAAAGTGGACTTTTATATACCGATGGTTTGTGAAAACACCGATGTGTGATTCTGTGAATCAACGGAAGTTATAACTACAATTACGGCGCCGCTTACTTGCTGATAGGTGCATGGCATGTGCTGACTGCCATCCGGATAATGACAGTGCGAATCCGTCCCAAGATCCGGTTAATTTTTGGTGTACGAAGAGATGAAAGTTTCCGAGTAACGCGAAGAAGGCCGAGGTGTGCTTCTCTGGTACCTCAGTACCTCAAGTTAGCCGGTAAACAAAAACGTTGATGGATCACAAGCACCGTATTTGCTGTGTTGGTGCTAACGCTGTTCTGAAGGCGAGAATTGAACTATCTACCACCACTTGTCTGATAGGCCATTCCAGACTTGGAAGTGACAAAGGGGCAGAAAAGCACTTTTGTTTTTATAGATTAGGTATTAGTGAAGAAAAGGCCCTACTTTCCATGTGTAGGGGCATTCAACGGTGGCAAACGTGCACATAGTATCTGATTCCTGCGAGGTAGACGAGAACACGCGGAAACCTCAACTTCTTCGTCGTTTCACCCTATCTTCTCCGTCCCCAGATCCACCTGTCCTCCTGAATCGAGAACGTCAAAGGAAAATGAACGGCCCGTTATCTGATGCTCTGATGCACGTTTACCTGGCTCCCAACTTTTTGTAGGTGCTCCAGCGTTGACTAAGATGTGCCATCTCGGGACGGCACAGTAATTCGCATGGTTTCTTATCGAACGTAAAAATACCTGACACTCGTCGTCTGGTGCACTACTTTCATTCATGCCCCAACGGGGAAGTTCTTTGGAAATTACTTTTTTTTTTGGAGGGGAGGGAAGGGGATGAGAAGAGAAGCTAGGTCAGCGACACAAATTGCCCTTAGTTCCATAACGGCAGAACGACAAACGAGTTAGAGTCTTTGTTTCAACAGGCACGTACTTCATACTACTTTCGTTTGACTAGTAAGCGTCATTTCTTACTCAATATTTAAAGAATGGTGCAACGATTCAGCCAAAGGTTCTGTATACGAAGGACCAGTACGCATAATCTCTTCGATATGAAACGTAAGCTACTTAAATTCTATTACCTTTGTAATAATGCTGACACTGTAAGTACATGCCTCCTGGTATCGGGCTCATTCCATTATTATTTCAGTTGTTTGGATGAGCGTCCTTTATGCGGAACCGGACGAAGGGTTATGGTAGGCAAGTCCTCGCTCTTCAGTGTAGTAAATATGGTCTGAACTTCCATTGCATTCTATACCTAGCGTTTTTCTTCTCAGGGTCACTTATATCTCGTACTGATTCGTTATCCTTAGAGACCAACCCCCCACTACCCCCCATACGCCACATGGTCAACACCACGTCATGTGCCAACTTTACCCCGAAAAAAGCGCCACAAGTCCGCGGTTGGGGAGGTGTAACTGGCTATCCGCTGGCGGTCGGGCCGTATCTATACATACAGTGGGAGTCAGATGCCTTCCGATATGTCCCGCCGTGCGGAACACCCCATTCTATTCATAGAAAAAAACCTCCAACTGTCGGCTGACCCACTATGTCATTGACGCCAACCGGCGCCCGTAACAGAAGAAATTCTCCAGTATATGCTTGACGGATGTTGGTTTGGTGACGTATGGTAAATCAGACTGATACTGTTATAGCCCAAGCAACCTTTCGAACTTCCACTGTCGTTAAGGTAAGATGATCGCTAGCATGAATAGACGCGCCGGAATAAAACAAGAAAATTGCGGGCGGCCCCGTAACTCGTCAGAATATCCGGTTGCTAGCGATGGGGAATAATCTATTGGAATGACTAATATCTAACCTTGTAGGAGTCTGTACAATGTGAAACACGATCCTATCACAAAATGGCGGTACTTATCTTGGTGAATGTTCTTCGAATCCAACTTCCTGAGGGCAAATATATACATATACCTGTCGTTGTCTGAGCTGGAAGGGACCTCCTTGCACTTCGAAACTCAACGCTCAGCTTAGCTTTGATTCCTTTTGAGTGCCAGCACTGGAATTCACAACCAAAGCCCAATGACATCGCCCATTTCCCCCGAAGTAATCGACGCTTTGCGCTATGCCATAACAGGGGATGTAAGTTCGCAGGCTACACATCCAAGTGTCAATTCATTACCCTCATCTCCATGCATTGCGCAGTATACCCGAGGTATGTTAACTTGTCCTTCTTTCGTCTTGCACATACTGAGTTTTACACACAGCAGGCTGCATTGCCTTAGTGGTGTGTGGAAATTCGGAGGATTAACGTGTTATACTTGCTCAAGCCAGCTCCAGATATTCGATCACCTACTCACGTTGCCCCTTGAAGTGAAATATGTCTGGAACACTCGTTTGACGGTCGTCAACACCCTGTACTATATCACGAAGTATAGCATATTTATAGATTGCATCATTCTTGCTTTCCGTACGCCTTCCTCCTATTATATGCTCTATGACTACAGAATCGTCAGAATCTTACTCAAGGATGAAACCGCAAGATTGCCAAACGACTATGTGGATCCTAGTAGGTACGTGTGTTACACCCTTTCTATACAATCACATTGGTAAACTGTATCAATTTCAGGTCAATATGGTCTGTGCGCGTGGATTGGGGAAGTTTTGGTCGGCCTACAAGTATGGGCCGTATGGTCAAGGGACCGTCGGCTGACATTCGTCTTTCCGATCACTTTCGTTTCGCTACTCCTGCCTAGTATGTTTGGGCTGTTTCAATTCGTAAGGTCGCTTCACTGTATGTCTCCTCCAATTCTGCATCCAGGTAGTGATCGAAAACTTGAAGGACAGTCTCTGACTCCCCTTTTCCGAATATCATAAATTGCAATGCTACAGAATCAAGCCCTTATGTCGCCCTTCCAATGCTTTGCATCATGATTTGGGTCACTAGTGAGTAGTCCACCCTTCGCTAAGAATGATCATTCTCTGAAGGTTGCCTATTTCAATAGTCATGTTCACGTTGCTCATAATCCGCCTGCTCAAAGAGTGTGAGTTTTCTTTGTACGGTAAACGGGGAATGTAGATCCTACATCAAGTCAGATAGATCCGGTGGCAACTCGGAATTTGTGATAATGGTATATAAGCAAGGTAAAAATTCCCGGTAGATTGTACAAGAATGCTGTTGACATGTTCATGGCTGTTAGGCATGGCGCATTACTTTTACCTGTTCAGTAAGCATTTTTCTCGCACCTGAAGCTTGACAAAATGATGTAATAATAAGTCATCTGCCTTGGGGGTTTTATAATAGTACATAAAGGACCAGTACGTTCCATTTCTTCTACCCCGCGGGCACTTCCGACGTAAACTTCTTAGCCCTCTATCTTTGTAACAATTCTAGCCTTGTGAGTTCATGGATACCCCATCAACATTCGTGACATGCTTCATGCCTCTTGTCGCAGCCCCGTCCGCTTCCTTCAAGTAGCCGTGATAAGTCGCATGTTTCTCCATATTCGGAAGCAGGCAAAGAAAAATGTTGTTGTATTTTGTAACGAACCAAATGCAGAGGCAGGGCGGACAAACCCTATTGTTTGACCCAGTGAATATAGTTTAAACTTCAATTGCATCCTGTAATGTTTTCTTCGACCACTTTCATACATGAACAAACGTAAGTCCGTCAAGATGGCGAGAGGGCCTTTGTACCCTGAGAATCATCGCGCTAGCCATAGCTGGATATAACGAAAATAGACAGCAAATTCATCTAGGAAAGGTGAGAGGTACGTGCTTAGCAACTATATATGCAACAAATATCTTGAACTCGGAGAGGATTACAAGCCGACCGTCACCCGCAAATACCATATTGGATGTCAAGCCTCCTGTGAAGAACTTGCCAAGCAGCGTGCCCTCGTCATTCCAGACATGCACTCCGTCGCCGCAGCCCGAATAAACGTTTCCATCAAGATCGACCTGTATTCCGTCTGGTATGCCGGTGTCAACGTAGGCGAACATTCGGCGATTTGTGAACGCCTGCGTGTGCGGATGGATATCAAAGGCATAACTGAGGTATTCTTAATGTAATGTTAGGGTTGATGAAAATTCTGTTCTTACTTACATCGTTGCAGGTGCCGTTGGATCGATTGGTCTAATCGGACCGGATAGCGCGCCAGTGTCGGAGCTACTCCCAGCGTAGCGTTAGCTTGATATGGAGCTGGATCATCGTATACGTTACATATATGCTGTTCTCCCATCTGGTGAGAATGCAATTCCATTGGGCTTATCGAAACCTCCTGCAACAGCGCGGACAGCTCCCGTTCTGGGATTGAATCGGTAGACTTGATTTGGCATAAGGGGAGGCGGGCGGAAATCTTGTACGTAACCATAACTATATAAAGGATAGGGTCAGATTGCCCGGCAGATTCGTGAGAGGGAAGGCGCACACGGAGTCGGTAAAGAAGATGTTCCCGCTAGGGTGTATCTTGATGTCATTTAGAGAATTAAATTGACGGCCGTAGTAGTTGTCGAGGAGAACCGTAGCATTATGTGGTGGGAACCGGTTTACAAGAGTTATGGTGGGAGGACGGGGGCCGCGACCCTCATTGATGAAGAGTAAGTTTGAATTATACGGCCCAGTGCCACCGTTTGTCATTTGAACAATATCCGGAAGATCCAGCTTGTTTGGAAAGGTCAACACCGGGATTCTCCAAGGGGGAAATGGAAGTGCACCCTTGTGATGGACACATTAACCGCCGTCCCTAGTGGCGCATCTGCAAGCTCATTCTCTACCTCTTTCATACTGAACTTTGCAACTTGATTGTTATTATCGAGGCCGCTAAAGCCGAGTGTACCTCCCGCGTTACTCGCGAAGAATACTTGATCGGTTTCAGGATCGTAGATTGGTGCTTCATGCGCATATGCAAAATTCTCGTTGGATGAAATTTCGTAGATGGAAGCATTCGAGCCGAGAACGCTGAGGAAGGAGGTATCAAAAACTTGAAAGAAGGGAGGTTGAGTGGAGGTCGGGTTGAAGAACCCAGAGAAACCATCATCTCTGAAAACAGAGCCGCTTGGGCTGAGGGCCGCAAACGAATTTGGGTTTATGTACTACAAAGCAAAATTTAGATGGGACAATATCTCAAGGCAGGGACTTGCGACGGCTTGTTGAGGCCAAGCAACTTGCTTGGAGCGATTATATGCAACTGCTGAGTAGATCGCCGTGCAACATGATAGAAATGTCAGAACTGATTTTAGGTCGAGGAAGTTGAGGTAGCTAGGCTTGGGCTTGGGGCCAGTGCTTGGTGGCATCGCTTCAGGAAATTCATGTTTACATTTTGCAGTACGAGGCGAAGTCGAATTACGTGAAGTCTTGGGGTGTGGGTAATTTTAGTAGCCGGCGATACATCAGGAACCGAATACCGATAAGCTTGGCTTTGACGTTGTGCGTCTGTGCTACTTAGTGCTACCCTGCCAGAGTCATGGAGAACAGTGAAGAGGTGAATTGGAGCTATCCACTACCACCTGTCCGGTGGGAGATCCCCAGTATTCCCATCCGAACACCTTTGCCAGTATACCCGCCTCCAGAAGACATTCTGACGCACCCTCCGCCGTTGCCTTCCCCAAAGCGGCAACCAAAGATTCATCCTTCATTCAAGCTATCAACTCACCTCATTCCCGCTGCGTACCTTCGGACAACGAGGTATGCGCCGTCCCCGCCGGCGTCTGTTATGCCAGACTGGAAAACGTCAAAGGAGGAGAAAAGACGGCAAGCGGAGGAGGCGGGAGAGTGGTTGTTGCACGCGAGAGGAACTGACGTGGAGGGAAGGAAAGGATATGAGAGGCTCCTATGGATATGTTTGAATCGTTATTACAAGACTGAGGAAAATGGGAACAGAAGAAGTGGGAAGGGTCTGACTTTGTTCTTCGCGCATGCAAATAGTTTTCCGAAGGAGGTGGGCTAATAACAAGGTCTTTTGAAATTCGCAGCAACTCGGTTCTTACACTTTCATAGACATGGGAGCCCACGCTGAAGCATCTATTGGCGTCGAGTTCACCGGACCTTATTGATGAAATCTGGACTTGGGAAGCAGTTCAACACGGGGACTCGGCATTGATAAACGAAGGATCGTTATCATCCTTGTGTAAGTACATGCTATGGTAGAAAACCCGCACGTATCTGATTGCTCTGGGATAGATGACTGGTTAGATAATACGCGCGACATCCTCAACTTCTTTATCCATTTCATCCCGTCTTTCCCATCCTCCTCGACCCTACCTGTTCACCTCCCACGTGTACCCCAGTCTGAATCAAAACAAAGGGAAGTGAACGGGCTTAAAGACCGGAATATCGCCGCTATAGGGCACTCGTTCGGGGGATGCACTTGGTGCGCATTGCTATTGCTTCTTACAGTGCGCATCATTGTTGACGCCATATTGTAGTGCTTTTGCTTCTCTAATTTTACCAAACCTATTCTCTTCGCTTATCTTGATTGACCCGGTCATCCTGCTTCCACACTTTCGGAAATCTCCTGGCAACCTAGCAATAGGTGCTTTTACTCGCCGAGACACATGGCAGTCAAGGTACGTCAACCACAGCATATTTTCTGGAGGTTTATAGAACCTACCCGAATAGGTCAGAAGCTCTTGAGATGTTCAAGAAAAACCCCTTCTTTTCAGCCTGGGACCCAGAGGTCCTTGATCTATATGTTGACTGTGGCATGTACGTCACACGCGACTCCAACGGGGACCAAATCGCCAAGCTCAAGACTTCGTCTTTCCGAGAAGCATCCGTTTTCATCCCAGCTAGGGCTCAACTTGAAGTCTACGCAACGTTAGGTACATTAGACGAGAAGGTGGCACTTAGGTGGATCATGGCTGGGATAAAGAATCCGGACGAGCAAGGGTCTTCCACATCCTGAATGAGTTTCCCGATTGACGTTTGCTTAGGATGGGTCCTCCTGGGGCGGTTCAGCAACGCGTGTGGTTACGACCCGCGAACTCCTCAAATGTGAAAATACCTGGCGCTGGTCATTTGGTATATCATTCTCACATATTTTCGCTCGGGAAAGTTGGTGACTGTTCTTGCAGGTTGCCCAGGAGAAGCCAAGGGAATTAGGTCAGCGATATCTTCATATCTCATTGTCCTGGTTCCGTAATGATGATCCTGCAGCAAATGATATCAGAAATTTCCTGAACAGGACATATCCAACCATTTTGCATGCAAAACTATAATCTAGTTCGCGTATACCAAAGAGAGTAAGACTGTCTATTATCAATAGAATGAAGACAAGATGTGTTGATACTATTTTGTAATTTACTCCTTGTGCCCAAGGACAAAGTTCAGCTCAGCGCTTGTTTTCGGACCCCGCGAACTTCTTCCACATCTGGTAATGCGTCCATACTGGCGATGGACCCGTTGGACGTTGAACGTTGGGCGCGGTGGTGCAACACCTAAAGCACACGTCATCGCTTGCATCATGCCTAAGTTTTGAAAGTATCACAGATACCCTCCGAACATTTGCCGCCTGGCATATATAAATCACTCTACCTGCACTTGACTTTCATTTCAACCCTCCTTCCCGACTATGTCGTCCAATCAAAATTTACGATTCAGAGGCTATGCGCAAGTGCTTTCTATTCTCGTAATCAGAGAAACGCTGATATCGTCTCTTCAGCATACATGATACCAAGAACTGGGACAAGTTCCAAGTCATTGACTTCGAACCTAAAGCGCCAGGCGATCATGATGTTGACATCAAGATAGAGTACTGCGGTGTCTGCGCATCTGATGTGCGTTTTTGGTATTTTTTTATGTGGATATTCTAAGTAGTATATAGGTGCATACAATTACGGGCGGTTGGGGGAAACCTATCCTAGTACGTTAACTCCATCAGCAGTGCCTCTAGAGCCGTCTCAACAATCTTAACAAGCCTGTTATTCCTGGTCATGAGATAGTTGGCCATGTTGTACGAGTTGGATCTAATGTCAAGGAATTCAAGGTTGGAGATCGCGCCGGTGTCGGGTAAGCCAATTAGATAGAAGTTTTGATTATCAACGCTAAGAGTTTGATGGAGCCCGCAAGTACTTTCTTGCTTCAATTGCGAACCGTGCAAGACGGACAACGAGCAATAGTATGCGTACCCGCTCCTATTTCCACCTTGTCTGTTGACCTTCTCTTCGTATAGTTGTGCAAATGGAGTTGATACTTATAACTCGAAATATCCTAATGTAATACTCATTTCCCCTGCGTTTCAATAGTGGTTTGACAATCTCCAGGGTCATATTTCTCAAGGTGGCTATGCGACTGCAATTCGCGTGCATGAACGCTTTGTCTTTCAATTACCCAAGGAACTTCCCCTCGAGGAGATTGCGCCTTTGTTGTGCGCCGGATTAACAGTTTACTCACCTTTAGCTTGGAATGGCGCAGGGTAGGCACTTAATAATCATACATGTCGACGAAGAGTTTTCGAGCATTTGACAGGCCAGGAAAAGTCGTTGGGATAGTTGGTATCGGCGGCCTTGGGTATGCATCGTCTTCTATCAATTTTCTTTGCTTAGATTGAGTTAGGCATTTTGCCTTACAATTTGCTCGTGCCCTGGGTGCTGAGAAAGTCATCGCCTTCTCTCACTCTCCAGATAAAAAGGTTTGCTTTTATCTGTTTTCAAGAATACATGGTTTCACACCCTGCCAGGACGACGCTATGAGCCTTGGTGCGACAGACTATGTTCTTACCAACGAGAAAAACTTCTATGAACCTTGGATGGGAAAGATTGACCTCATTATTGTATATTGTTCATTTTCCCCCGACGCAACTAATACCCTTTCAGAATACGACAGATGTGTCCGAAGCGATTCCGTTGGTGGATTTGCTCAAGACACTAAAAGTTCATGGCCGTTGCATATTGGTCTCTATCCCCGACGAGAAACTTCCCGAACTCAAGGCTGTAGGCACGTATAAACCCTCTTTGCTTTGGCTAGCCCATTCATCTCTTACGAACTTGGCAGCTTTGGTCAGCAATGGCGTGTTATTGGGTGGAAGCAAGATGTACGTGCCATCTCTAAATTCTACTATGGTTATTTACGCAATGCGATTCAGAGGGAGCAAAAAAGATGTGATCGATATGTTGAGCCTCGCCGTGCAGAAGAATGTCAAGAGCATTATACAAGTCCTTCCGAGTGCGTACCCCGTGTCGCGTGATACAACATTGCGATGTAATACCTTACACAGTGTGCGAGGCTGGAACTGCCGTCAGGAATGTTAAGGAAAATAAAGTCCGCTACAGGCATGTTTTGAGGTGAGTGAGCATAGTTGAGACTTGGCAAGGTTCATTCTGATCGTCGAACAGCGTTGATATTTGAAATGGCGGGTAGTGATTCGTGAACTTCAGTTGTACGCAAGATTGTCCTAGATGACATTGAATTGTGGTCTACCTACATGGGAAAACTCTGATGATGCTCAATACAAGATTTACAGTCAAAATAAACAGATCAAGCATTTTCCTGACTGGATTAACCTGCTGCTTGAGCCCTTTCTATCATTTTATTTGCGGCCTTCCCTATACTCGCAGATCCAGCAGCTCCTTCAAAATTGAAGCCGCTCTGCATAAGAGCAGCTACTCTCGCTTCTTTCATTCTGACGAGCATATTAGTCAGCATTGCAGGTGTGACCACGGCCTCTTCCCCAGGCATGCCAAGGTCGCTTGGTGATGACTCAACGCCAGTTTCATCTTTACCCAAGCTGTTGGGGGTCGTGGGAGCGAATGGGGTAGCGCCCTTTGCAATTCGCTGAGATTTCATTGGGCTTGATGTTCTACTCGCACTAGCGCTTGAGGTAGCATCTGTTGCGTCTTCCTTGTACCTGTCCCATAGAGCCCACAGAGATATTATCTCTTGCATGATTGTAGCGACAAGGGGCAAAGAAACATTCATCGATGCTAGAAAGCTGAGAACGGTATCGGGTGGTAAGCCTTTTGTTCCAGGAGATTTTGCCGACAGGGTGGCGGCGGCAGAGGGATGGTGGGACGAAGTACGAGAGGAGGACGTGGAGAGATGCGGCGTTATTTCTTGTCGAGAGGGCGGGTGGAAGACAACGGTGAGGTATACAGCTGCAATAGCGATGAGGTGAGGAGGATAGATGAGACAAAGATTTGAGCGGTATGTATCATTAATGATAAACCTGATGAAAAATGGATTCATTATTGGTGTTTTGCCCTATCAAGTGGGGTAGGAGATAGAGAGAGAAACATACCAAGCGTGCTGGAATCCTCCCTCTGGGAGTTCTAGTTGACCTTCTCCAGTCCCCCAGTACCTCGGCCCATCGTCTGTATCAACTCCAACACCAAGTGATGGACCTTCGTCTGCCTCGCCTTCTTCAGGTTCTGTGTCCGTGCTGGCCGTATTCCCGGCAGAGGGCGTAGTTCCTGCACCCGCGCTAAGGGAAGTGCCGCCGCCGGAGCTCGGATCGGGTTTACATATGGCCATGAGGGTGCGGTAGGGATGGAAGACAGTAAGGTCGCATTCCAGGTCGTCGACGAGGTAAAATTCCATCTCGGCTATGCGGGTATGGTCGAAGGGGGCGGATTTTATGCTGTATATATCCTCTAAAGTAGGATTAAGAAAGAGTTTCCCCCCAAAAAGTGCTAGACGTACGATTGAATAATGATCTAGCTTCTGTGGTAACGACTTTGAGAGATACGGGACATTCCTCTGCTTTTGCAGCGACATAGCAGCATGCGGCTATCACGAGGAAAGGGTCTGTCTCGGAGTATGAGTTTTTGAGGTAGAAACGCTTGAAGAAGATAGTTGCAGTGGCGATGACACGTTGTCTAAGGGAGAGCTTGCGGCCCAGTTTCATGATGGCTAGTACGTTAGTGGTTAAAAAATAAAAGCGAACCGGAAAGAGAAAGGCATACCATTGGCGAAATAGATGTTGAAAAAATCAAAGTATTCAGCATCGTGGTTGTCGACGTATGCAAGGTCGAGAGAACGGGCTTGTTTGATTGTGATTCTATCAACCACCCACCGTTGGCTTGTCTATCCCGTTCAAAATTCTAGAAGCTAGATTATGTGCGGACCTAACTCACTAGTGGGAGCTCGACCAAAAGTCGGTGGCCATGAGATCAGCGCCTTTGGCTGGGGCGGCGTAGAGCGGAAGGCCCAATTCCCACGAGACAGTACAAGTTAAAAAGAAATTCTCAGCATTATACCAACACACACACACCAATGTTCGCCCGTCCGCTGGCTACCCGCACTCTTTCCCTCTCCTCTCGTCACTTCTCCTCCTCCGCTGCACGCCACACCCGCGTTGCCGTCCTCGGTGCAGGAGGTGGTATCGGCCAGCCCTTGTCGTTGCTCCTCAAGACGGACCCTCTCGTCTCGTCTTTGAGTCTGTACGATATTAGGGGCGCACCGGGTGTTGCGGCGGATGTTAGCCATATTGATACGGCCTCGGAGGTGCAGGGTTATGCTGCGGACCAGCTTGACCAGGCGTTGGATGGTGTCAAGGTCGTTGTTATTCCCGCTGGTGTGCCAAGGAAGGTAAAATCTGTTTTTTTTTTTTTTCACTCTTTGTTTCTGGCTTGAACTGACGTTATGGTTTATTTTAGCCTGGAGTAAGTGATGTTCTTATTAAATTTGCATCCCCTTAATGAAAGCGGTTTAACCCGACGTTTTAGATGACGCGTGACGACCTGTTTAATGTGAGCTTCGGGTTTTTTTTCCTCCCTGTACAACCTCTGATACCAGTCACTCATATACATAGACCAATGCTTCCATCGTGCGCGACCTTGCTTCTGCCGTGGCCCGTGTCTCCCCGGACGCCCACATCCTCGTCATCTCCAACCCCGTCAATTCTACCGTCCCCATTGTCGCATCTACCCTCGAAAAAGCCGGCGTATTTAACCCCGCACGGGTGTTCGGTATTACCACCCTCGACGTCGTGCGCGCCGCCAAATTCCTCTCGTCCATCGCCGGCGTTCCGCCAACAGAAGCCGCCGTGACGGTCGTGGGCGGGCACAGCGGGGCGACGATAGTGCCGCTCCTGTCCCAGACCCAGTACGGGAAGAAGGTGTCGGGGGAGACGTACCAGAAGCTCGTGAATCGTATCCAGTTTGGTGGTGATGAAGTTGTGAAGGCGAAGGATGGCGCGGGGAGTGCGACGCTCTCGATGGCGTATGCTGGTGCCACGTTTACTAACGCGTTGTTGAGAGGGTTGAGTGGTGAAAAGGGTGTTGTGACTCCTACGTTTGTCAAGAGCCCGTTATTTGCTGATCAGGGCATTGATTTCTTCTCGTCGAATGTCGAGCTTGGGGTATGTGGTCTAACTCTTATGTTTTTGAGAAGGAGCCTGACTAAGTCGATGATTAGCCCAACGGTGTGGAGAAGATTTACCCCCTGGGATCTTTGTCGGAGGAAGAAAAGAAGTTGCTGGATGCCTGCTTGCCTGAATTGAAGAAGAACATTGAAAAGGGAAAGCAGTTTGTTGCATGAACATTAGAAGAGACGTTGCTTAGATATTTCGTTTTAGAAGTACTAGTATTACCGACTTCCTTTGAGTCTATGCGATGACTTGAACCTTTTGGTTGTCAACTAACGTATTGCATGAGACGCACGTGCGTACGGTGCATTAGGTATAGATATCCAGGAGCTTCAAGCGACCACCTCATCAGGCTTAATGATTTTCCACCCTAGTCCAGCTATCTCATCCCAGCCATAGTCTTCCGGTTCACCCTCGCCTCCAACTTCACTCCCAATCCCAAAGGCAGCTGCCGTCTCTGTCCCTGGTCGCAGGATTTGGCGAATTGTGACCATTGTTGACTCCAATTTTTCCTATTTGATTGGATAAGTACGTCGCCGTGTGTAGCTCGATGAGTTACGTACCACGCGTCCGGCACCGAGAAGATACTCAGGTGTGAATGTTTCTGGGTTTATTGCAAGTCCCTGCAAGCGTAGTGTCTTATGAGGATCTCTGGATATGTTCAAAAGCTTACCTGCCAACAAATTAGGACACCGGAATGAAGCTGGTCAAGGGACTGAATCAGAGGAAGGCGCTCCCAATTTGCTTCAGCAAACTTCCAGTCAAACTGTGGATGCGAGTCCTGTACAGCCGGCGGCTCGCCGCTACCTCCCTCTTCGTCCCAATACGGTAACCAAATATCGGCGTCCTCATACGTTTCTTCATACGTCTTACTCTCGTACTTCACGTTCCCCTCGTCGACCCCCTCCTGATGCATTCGCCTCTTCTTCTTGTAGTGACGTCCAAACTCAACGCTGGTCACGAACATGTTGCGGGGCAGGAGTCCAGCAGCAAATAGATCAGACGGAGGACCGACCCGCAAAGGTGTCCCGTTGGTTTGCGTCTGCTCCGGACTTGATGGGGAGGCCGTAGGTTGAACATTCCCGTCATCGTCAAAAACGATTTTCCGAACTAAAGGCGCGAACATTGTTTGACGAAAGTTCCTCTTTTTGTTCTTGTTACGCAGAGAACCCATCATGATGTCTGTTCGCGAGGGGTTGAGATTGGAAGGGGGAGGGGTGTCAAGATTTTCTGTGGGTGATGGTTGGTTCCGTGCAGGACCCGCTGGCACTGTTCCAACGATTTCAGGTTCTTCTGTCGTTACGGTCGTTGAAGCTTTGAATGGTTTAGCACCCAAAGGCGTCGTATTAGCTTCGGAGGTCATACGCGGTGGCAACTTTTCTGCTTCTTTTGCTTCTCTTTCGTATTGCCGCTTCAACCTTCTACGCAGATTGCGGCTCCTAGTGGAAGGCTTTCCATAGCCGGGAGGAACGTGACTTGCAGCAGGCCTGAAGAAATATGAGCAGTTACTTCGCTCAAGATGTCATGCTAATTACACGACGGTTGGAGCTTTGATTCGTTGCCGCGACGGACGCTGATTGGAAGATCGTTTAGGCGCTGGAGAGTAGTCTGAAGACGCTTCCGAACTTTTCGAGTTTCCTGAAGGTTCGCTGCTTGATGATGTACTAACGGAGCTGGTGTCAGATTCGCTATCTGAGTCTGTACTCGTGTCAGTAGACGAAGATTTGTTTGAACTCCGAGATTGTGATGGCCTTGTCCTTTTCTGCGCATTAGATTGTCGCTTTTGGTAGCCGTCTAGACGGACGGAAAGTTTTGTAAGCTTGTGCAAAGACGCGAAATCAAAGAATGGGTTGTACCTTCAATATGCTGCCTTTTCCTCTTCCCTAGCTCTTCTGACGTTACACCAGCGTCCTCGGATATTTGTATACAGACCAAATCACCATCTCTAAGAACCTCGTCATAAGGTAGGTCGTCCAACAGTTCGAAACCGTCCAGAAGTAGGCGAATCATTTTGTAATTATACCCTGCATGCTGTAGTTGCTTTATATCACAACAGAGAGCCTGTTTCAATTCCAGTGTTGTTGTAACATTTGACATTACTCCCGTTGGCCTTGGAACAAACCATGCTTTGATTTCAGGTAGAGGTAGTACCGTCTGCACGCGAAGACGCATTTTGTGACTGCGTTTGCCAGCCCCAAGTCACGGACTTGTCAATCCACCACAGTCGCTGAAACTTTGAGATTCGGTATGCCTATACCGTTTGGATATCATTCCCTATGATAAATTTCTTCCGGATGGATGTCTCATGAACAAAGAAAGGATGCACTACCAACCCAATCAAGGAAGGAGATCTGGTGAGTGCTAATGAAGATAAACTATGGAGACTCTGATATGCAGAGGCATCAGCACATTGCAAGGAAAACAACAAGATAACTATGGTAGGTAAGTAAAGGTTAATATGAATAAGATGGTTAACATACCTCAGCATGTTGCAACTTGAAGGCAAACAACTGAGGTAGGTGTAGCAAGCAGTTTAAATAGGTGCTTGGTGGTTCTAGAATCATCCATGAAATATACAATGACTCAAAAAGCCAGCCTAATGTTTGGTTCTTTTGAATTGTTTGTGACACAATTTCTTTTTTTCTTTTTAGATGGTTTATTTAATGTCACCTACCAGGTACAGCCTATGACAATACAGTTGAGTCCAATAACCAGTAAAGTATGCAAGTTTGTAAAAATAGGGTAAAGCATGAACATGGAATAAAAACCCTGCAAGTTGGAGCCCAAGTAATTTTTTACACCCCACACTTCCCCTGTACTTCAAATGCCCTAGCAATGGATGCATGGACTTACAATGTTTCCAGGTTGGGCTTAAAGCAGTGCTGGCTCTCACTAAAACCCATCATACTAGATGCAGAGTGAGTGTGTGTACCAAATTGTTATGATCAATAGGCCCCATTTCATTATCTTTACTATCTCTTTACTTACTGCTTCTGTTTCCATTAGACTTCCTTTTATAGACCTTATTCCAGAACCTTCCATACTTTTCCAGTACATTCTCACCAAGTCTGTTATCCCCTCAGGGTTACCATTATATCCCTTAACCCCTTAGACTTCCCATGATGCATCCATTGTTACGAACGCTAGGCCCCATTCATTTTCCTCTATACATTTCATTACTATACTTTACTTATCTCGTTCTGTTCCATTAGACTTCCCGCTATGGAAGGTCGTCACTCGTCTTGTCACCAAGAGTGACTCCTTTGGTGTACGCGCGTCTCCTTCCTTATTAGGATAGCTGACGCGTCTCTTTCCCGCGAACGCGTCACCCTTTACAGCTTTCTTGCTGACGCGTCTCCTTCCATATTTGGTAACCTCTTTGCCTATATAAACCCTAGATACTTTGCCTGTATTCCCCATCTTTGGATATTCAATCCTACTTCCCTTTCTTGAGCTTACCTGGTCACTGCCAAGTTAGACGCCTCGTACACTGAGGGATACAACGTCGAGTCTTAGCC
>AYNK01002986.1:0-17081 GCA_000497225.1 Amanita jacksonii TRTC168611 | reverse complement strand
CACCTACTGATGTTATTAACCTAAAGAAAAACAGGTACCAACCAGGAAGAGTCCCATCTGGCGCACGAAAAAGGGCTACGTTGCCATCGCACTTTTAGCCATTGTCGTTATTAGCGCTATCATTGGCGGCACTGTTGGCGGAACGAGGCGCAAGAAAAACAATACATCCGCCGACGGAGGTGGCACTATAATGTCGGTTGGCGTCGGCACTTCAGCTAGCACCAGTACTGTTTCACAGACCACTGGGGTGTAATAAGCCGTGCCATACCTCGGCATGAGATCGAGGGAACTTCTATTACGTTGATGTGATGCGTTATAATATAAGAGGGAGGTAGACATTATTATTGAAGAGGTCACTCCATCTGCGTGAACCTCCCTGCTTCCAACTATTCGCATCTCTTTATCCTAATACAGACCATCTCCCGTATTTGTTGCAAGCATCCACCACGAACTTAGGTGTGCGGTGCCGGAACTGAGTGACATCGCTTTCCCAAAAGAAATCACATTCAAACGCTGTCACCGTCAAACTCCTCTATCCGTTTTCGCTCCTACTAACACATCACCAGTTGTTATGGCAAACCTAAGCCGCTCTGAAAAATTGGGCGTGATTGATCAACGAATGAATTACTTGCATATGATATTTCTGTCAAGACTTCTTTGGTCACGAACTACGCACCTTCCTTCTTCATGTTTAATTATCATCATCATCGTCATCTTGCTCGTCCGATGGCCAGACACCAGCCGTTGATGCAGGATCTTGTATGTGTGGGGCGTGCTTTCAGTGTAATCCAAATCTGGTAGTTTCCTTTGAAACACTCAACCAAGAAAAACCTCTGAATTTACTGGGACTGCAGCCTAAGCACATGGTTAAGCATAGCACTCTACATACAATCGGACGCCTTCAATGCCGCGTCATCATACCCATCCTCAAGCACGAGCACGAGGTTCAGGTGACCATCGGGCTCTAATCCATTCCCAACATAGCTGTAAGCTGTTTCGGGAATGGTATTAATGATGGGCTTAATCCACTTTAAGTCGTAGGACTCCTCTGACTCGCCATCTTTTCTCTTGAACACAGCACGTATCTTCTGGCGATCAAGCTGATATCCCTTAATATATAAGATTCGTTTGGGCATCGGAGAGTGCAGAGCGCGTTGCAAGTATGTAGTCAACGCTGCGTACGGTGGAACCTAATCACATAGTAGCCAAGCCACACTACTTTCAGCCATCTTTCACTGGCTGTTCTGCAGAGACTGCAGAAATATATTTTTCAATTGGTGCTCAGAAATACTATGTTATTAATGTAGCCCTAAATAGAGTATTATGCAGGTGATTAAGCGTAGTAATCTTTGGTCGTCTTGGTGGGCTTCCGTTCAATTGCCCTAATCCTGTCGGATGTAAAAGACCTTATCGAGGAGATAAGGAAAACACCCAGAACGGGACGGGCTCAAGACATCTATTGCCTAACGCTAGTGGTCGAAAGTGATAGGTAGAATGAAAAGAAAGAAAGAATTACTCCGAGTTGTGTTTATCTACAACACGTGACCTCCATGATCGACATGGTGATGTCATTCGAAGGATTACATCGGACCTACAATGAGAGTTCACTCCGAGACCATACATTTGTACTTGTACTCCATGTCTCGTCTGTGTCATTCATACACAGAAGGGTTGGAAGATTCTCACTTGTCAAGCAGCCCAGAGTCTACCCCTTTCCCGTTGAAGTCTATGATGATGATGCCTGATTTGTTTGTTTCGAAAATCGCTGTGATATGCCCATTGGCGAGTCACTACTCCTATGGTAATATTTCAACATAGGTACAAGTCTAGAATATCCCTCTGGTTCTGTGAAGAAGACTCGTCCGTTGTGTCCAAGTGGCCTTCGTGAAGAGGATATATAATTTCTGGTCAGTGGGAACCCTCTTTGCATGCTGGCACCTCCGAGGCCTTGTATTGTATGTTGACGCCCAGGAAGTTAATGGGTCTCTCCGTTTGAGGGCTGTGGCTTTCGGCCCTTCTACAAGTTGCACGTGCCCGATGCAAGAGTCGAACATGGCTGGGAAAGTGTCGCCATATGAAATGGAGCTTCCTTTGTCACAAAACAGGAAACTGTTCAACGTTTGATGTGAACATGTTTAGTCATCTCAAAGGTGGCCGGCGGGCGGCTTGGCTTTAACTCTAACCTATGGGGAGCATGAATATATTTTCTGATCTGCCGCCACACAGCAGTCAGTTAATGAACGTTATCAGCAAGGCATACGGAAACAGCGTGGCGGTCATGGAGGAAATCGGCTGGACGCCTCGAGAAGAGAACCTTATATATTAGGTTATCGTCGCCCAAAGCTTTCTCGCCTTATCCACATTGTTTTTTCCCTTCACCCTTTGTGCCGCAGCCACCCCTTGCTATCTTTTTTTTTTTACTCCAGATCGCACAGGACACCTCGCAGTCAAGCAGGGTTGCACGCGCGTCCACCCTTCAGGTTCATTCGCTTTATCCAATCCATCTTCTCCTGTGTCCATAACGAGTAGAAATGTTACTTGTGCAGCAGTTGCGCATTCCGCTATATGGTGCTCTGGTGAGTCGGCTCGATATGCTGCATCAGCAGTGTTTCCTGAATCTTGTTGGGTTAGGTCCTGTTCTCGGTTGTGCTCTTTTGCTTGTGCTGTGCGCGGCTCAATTATACGTCATCAGGTCTGGGCTTCTACGGTGAGCCACTGATATAACGATCTGGCATGCCAACTAATACTGAGATACTTGAACAGATCCGATCGTCGTCGAGTTGCTATTCGCAACGTTGTTGACCATCCCATGGGCGCTGTACATGTCAGTTACATTCCAAACGACACGGATTTGCGACCGAGACGCTGACGCTGAATGCCACAGCATCTATTGTATTTATCAACGCGTTGAAACCAAGTATGTGTCTAAATTTCGCGAGGAAATCGTTGGCCTTGCGGTGTTATGGTTGTTTTGGATTGTTGGAGCTGCACAAGTCAGCGTAAGTTTTTCAAAGTCCGATTTTTTATTATTCCTTTGACCGTTGTTTTCTTTGCAGGCACTGTGGGGCGAGGCGTCGGTATGCCTGCACTTTGCGCAGTGTCAAGTGTTGTCTGCTATCATAGCATTCTCGTGGCTGAGTTGGTTTACGTTGTCCGGCATTCTCGTGCTTGACACGCTGTTTGTGGTTGCTAACAAATTCTGGAACGAGCCTTTACACGGCAGGCTAGATCCGAGAATGAGCAGAGCGTTCCCGTGATTTGATGCCTGTCAATTGGCAATTGTTAAAGCCTTTAGCTATACCGCTATGCATCGCTCTATGTTTTTATATCGTCTTATTTTTTTTTTTTGAACAATAGTGTGAGCATAGCCTTTTTTTTTTCTCGGCCAAGCATTAGTTTGAGTTTGAGTATGAGAAAATGATGATGGGACAGGCCGTGATAGGCGGTGGCCCTGGGGCACTGGTGTCAAAGGGGGCCATATTCGCTTTACTGATTGATGAGGCTGTCCGTTCTCTCCATCCGGACCTGACCACGTCCTTGGGCGTCTTTTCTTCCTTTCCCCCCCTTCTTCCTCAGTCCCAGGTCTTCCAAATAATATGCCCCAAACTCCGGGCAGTTACGATGAAAGTCTCTTACGGGACGCGCCGGCAGCGACCAAAGAGCAGATACAGGTGAAATATCTTACCGTATTTTTTCTTTGGGGGGCGGGTAGACTGATTAAGTCTTGTGTTGAATTTATTCCGCGGACTGTAGGAAGGATATAACCCTGAGCTTCTCGATTCTCCTTCAAGACACAGATCTGTCCATCGTTCTCCAGTACCACCGCCAGCGGGCGCCGCCCCCCCTACTCCCCCAGTCGCACACCGGTCAACGACAGATCTTGAACAAGGATTGGTGTCCAGCCATGGTAGCCGTTCACATACCCCACACGTAGAGAAACAGATACCAACTAGGAATGTTCCCTTTTGGCGGTCAAAAATCGGTAAAATTGTCATTGCGGTTGTGGTTTTCGTCATCGTGATCGCCGCCGTCATTGGTGGTGCCGTTGGTGGGACCAGACATAAGAAGAATAACAATGCAATAGCCCCTTCCAGTACTGCTGGCGTCGGTGTAGGATCCGGTACACCGAACGGCGTCGTTGGCACAACCAGTTCGACACCAATCGCCATAACAGGTTTCAGCCCGGCTTTTGGCAAGCCAACGCAGACTCCAACTGCTGGTGGTGGTGGTGGTACCATTGCATCTCAAGGTAGTGGTGCTGATTCTGTGAGGGGGGGTTCCGAAAGCCCTCAGTCAGGGCCTGGTGGGGTGGAAATTCAACAATTTGGCTCTCGGAATCTGCACGGACGTGAGTGACTACCGTATGTCCTTATCACAGACCCCATCTTACCGGGGCGATTTTTACAGATGTTGGAAAACGTCGCTGATACTAAGTGCTTTATTCGTTGAGCTGAAACATTCACTTGTCTATATGCTCTATTTGTATGTCTTGTATATGACTTTAATATTCTGGACTTGATTGCTCCGTTCCATACAGTGTCTCATTCACGTCCTTCGTTTGCATCAAGGTAGGGTTTATAAGGGGCGGATCGTCATGTCCTAGGTTGTCTCCTCTATGGAGTGCAGTTGCATCCATCACGATGTCCCAATTTGAACCCTTTCTAGGAACCCCTTATCAGACGTGACACTGGTCATGATATACGTGTCAGCAAGTTGCGAGGTGGACATATATACCTCGACACCGAAGGTCTTTGCACGCCCCCTCCGCGGGATGAATCTGATGAGTCACCGTGATGTACTAGTTGGCGCGGCACTATCCCTATAGTGATCTTCACAACATGGGGTACGTCTTCAAGTCATACACACGCCAAGATCCTCTAGGACTTTCTGCCAACATTGTCTAAGTCTAGACGCTGTCCCTATCCTCGACTATGAGAGAACTCGAAATAGTTTGAACGCGTATATATACTGACCTTACCTCCACCAAAAGTCAGCATCAGCCTAACCCAGCTTCTCCATCCACTCGCACAACCACCCCTCTAGCGCTACCCACCACCTCCACCGTCACAATGAAATTTCTCCAAGCTCTTGTTGTTATCTCCTCACTCGCTCTCAGTGTCGTTGCCACTCCTATCCAGCAGGAAGAGCGTGGGGTAGCCAACCAGGGTACTTGCCAGCTCGTGGCGCGGTTCTTCGATGAGGGCGAGATATTGGCCCGTGACGAGGATTATGAAGGCAGCGAGTTGGACAGTCGCGCAGACGCGGCTACCTTGCCCAAGCCCGTGAGCGATTATGTGAAGCTCAAGACAGACTTGCAAGGAATCGTCGCAAAGTCTCTTAAAGTTGAAACAGCTTTCCAGGGCCTTACCACCAACTCTAACCCTTGGCAAGTTTTCGTACGTTTCCATCTTGGTATCCAAACGCGTGTGTATCTAATGTTCTCTTCTTCCCACTTTTTTCAGACAAGCATGCAAAGTGGTTTTGATTATATCAGGAGCATCTTCATCATCGCCAAGGCGGCTAAGAAGCTCAAACCATCCACTAGCAAGGCAGAGGCGCAGAGCGTCCTCGAGATCACCTATGGTGTCGCACAGGGCGCTGAGAGCCTGCTTCAGGGAGTTCTATCCCAGGCGTCTGTCTTCAAGGCGTGTGGATGTATCCCAATCATCATTATCATATTGGAGGAGCTTCTTTTTATCATCCTTTTCCTCTTGGACCTACTTATTTGTCTCCTCCAAATATGCGGACCCATGGTTGGCGTTGTCAAGGGCCTCCAGGATGGTCTTAAGACCAACTTTTCGAATGCTTTGACCACTCTTGCCAAGGCGTGAGAGTAGGATATTAAACATAGTTCCGTTCTTCTCTTGTTCGTTATATAGTATTGGACTGTATATGAAATGGAAATTGATTCTCAACTCCTTAAGACCTGATATGAACACCATCGGTAACGGGCAACTCGTGAGCATCTCGGATTCGATGTCATAAGGTTTGATTCCAATGTAGGCCTATTAAGCTGGTAGAGGTTTCCTATGTACAATTGCGAAGCGAGTGATGACTCCGACAGCTTGCTTAATTTCAGGTGCGAGTACGAGTGTATTATCGACGTTCAACGTCGTTATGTGAATAAATCCGGAATACAATACACATGAAAGGTCTAGGAACGAAAATAAATACGATGACCTGATCGATCAGATTGGGTATTAGCTATGATCGGAACCGCTGGGTGGCGAAGGGTAGTGGGTAGACTGGGTAAATCTGAAACTAAGGCTTTCCAAAGACTGAACAAGTTTCCGTGCAGAATACTTGGTACCGAGGCGTAGCGCTGCTGACGCAAGAATTGGAATATTGCATACGATCAATGAAACGCTGTTCTACACCCCGAAAATACGGTAAGCAACATGGATAGCTGAAAATATGTGTACTGACCTCAACAATAGCGACTATTACTACTTTTTGATTGCCGGCGGTTAAAATGTAGAATGCGTGAAGGAGTGAGATGACGGTTGTGACGATGCAGGTGGAGAAGATAGCTACGAGACGACGACGTAGCCACGGGTCTTGAATAAGGCGGAAGAGGACTAAAGGAACGACAAGAAGCGTCAAGTCTGACAGGATATCAGCTAGCAAATAGGACTTTAGCTATCAACACGAGAGAAAAAAAAAGGTAAGATATACTGGTTAGTTGGAATACCGCGACTTGCAGACCAACACGGCATTGTGGCGGCTTGAGGAACTTCCAATTGTGCTGAGGCTCACAATCCCAAAATAGTTGACCAATTAAAAGTAGACAAATGAGGATAAAGATACCGGCTGTTGCCATTAGATATTTTTTGCGTAGAGGATTAAGGTCGATGCGGATAATGGAAAAAAGAAGGGATAGGCGAGCAGACCTGATCACCGGACACGTGGTGAATGCTCCATTGGTTCATAGGAGGGGAAACACATACCATATTGTAAGGTAGAACATTACAGCCATAAGATAATATCGGACCACGCCCAAATTCATATGAGCATCTATAGTTACCCATATTATTTATGGGCGCTCGTGCTGTACAGGCGTTCACGTTACCGGCAGGTAAAAAGACAGCAATAACTTGGGTCGCCAACGCCAGCGAAGAACAGAAGGCAAAAGCCTAATCAAACGTGGGATTTCAAATATTTATAAGTAATGGCTGTCCAGGACTTGAAAAAGAACACGTACATCGTCAACCCACAAGTTATCCCTCCGGATGGCGAGGCGAACCAAGGTTGATAAAATAGCAAGTGGCGAGCAGACAATGGAGGTTACTAAAAACAAATTAGGCTGGGTTGAGCTGGTGTACGTAATTGATAAGTACTCTCCACCGCGTTGAACCTGCACGCCATGTGGCATGTCATCGGAATTTTGATGGTGACGGCGGCGCAAACTTTGTGTGTTCTTATTTGGTTCCGTCCCCCGTCGCGAGACGAAGAAAAGGGTCGTACCTTGTTCGCGTTTAACGTTTAACAATCAAGCGAAGGTCAAGCAAGCCCTCTGCAATGTATACTCTTTTTTAAAAATTCTCGATGCGTATCTCCTCCAATTCATCATGACAGTCATCGTTCTTTGATAAGCACCGAGTGGCTCGAACATAATATAATCAGGTTGATATTTAATGCCTAGCTCGAAGGAATTCACATGCATTTTGCCGCTCCCACAATAAGCCACCTCCCCCAGTTTCTTGGTCCCTTGGTACTATGACTTGTCTTCATTCCGTCCAAGCTAGCAAAGTCGTTATTGATTGCCGATAGAGTTCGGTTCCCTGGCAGCTAGTCACCTTTTGAAGTATTTAAAGCAGGGCGCTTCCTCCCCAATGTCCCGTCGTTCGGTTCCCCAGAATAATCGCACCCACGGTGTGCAAAGAACGGCAGGATTTCTTTCAAATGGAGGAGCTCCGTACTGTAAGGCGAAGTCTCGAGACGGATGACAGAACTCACGAAGCAGCGAGCTTCGCCTCCAATGTCGATATCCGAAGTGAGTGCTACATCCTTACCTCGTCCTACCTTTTCACTAACCCGGCGAGCGTTACAGGACGTGCTGCTTTACCTGCAGGTCTTTCCCCCGATGAGGTTTCAGCGGTTGGCCCAAAACCTAAGGAAGGCGGTCATGGAAATCAGACGCCTTTCTACAAGAGACGATGGTTCATCGTCTCGCACATTATCCTCGGCCTTATTGGTTTTGTTATGCTTTTCATCCTACTCTTTCCCGTCCTTCGCGCGCTCGTGGAACTTGTTATCCGCAAGTCCACGCTGGATGTACAGAATGCCGAGTTAATCAATATATACAATGACTCGTGGGTCGCTCATTCATCGCCCAGCCCCCCAGACTCAATCTTTTTCTACAGGTTTACATTTCATATGGATGCGAATGTATGGCATATAACTCCTTGAACCCACGTAACTAAATTCTATGCCAGATTGCTCATACCAGCCCAATCCCGGGAATAGTCTACTTTACAGAACCTATCACAATCAGTTGGGCACATGAAGGGAACGTGACACAACTCGGCACTATTCGTTTTCAGGACCCTTTGGAAACGCACCATTCCCGCGCAATAATCAATCGAACTATGGCCTTCAATATTACCGACGTTACCGCTTTCAGTACCTTCGCTCGGTTCATGGTCGTCTCACCAAATTTCACCTGGGTAATGCAGTCAAGCAACGTGCGCGTCAGGGCTGCGAAATTTCCACTTGTCAAGGGTATCTCGTTCACGAAGCACGTAACATTGCAGGGTATTGCTTCTCTATTAATCAAACTATGTTGCATTAACACGAAGAACAGGGTTGGATAGTTTCAAGGACGCAGTCACTCTCAAAGATTTACAACTCCCCGGTGACAATCCTGCTGGGGGTATCAATTTCGTAGCTGTGGCTGAAATAATGAACAAGAGGTTTGTCACTCTGCCAGCTTGATCTTCAATCATACCTGATTGTTGTTCCAGCCCATTTTCTTTGGATCTTGGGACTGTTGTTTTCCGTTTACAATATCAAAATGTCTATTTGGCGACTGGGACCAGTAAATATACAAATATTGTAAGTTAGGAAAGTTTCTATTTCTATCCCAAAGGAAGTACCCTAAGAATCCTTCCAGGTCAAGGGTAGCAATACTGTGCCTCTCAGCGGTTACCTTGTACGACACGACAACGACGCAGATTTGACTGTTCTATCAAGGTTATTAACCAACTACATTAATGATGTTTCGACACCTGTCTTGGCGTTCGGACAATCGACGTTAGAGAATGGTGGCGTGGCTATTCCATGGCTTAGTTCCGCATTGGAGGGGTTGGCGATTACAGTCCCTATGAAACCACCAACTCCCATCAACACAATCAACGCTATTTCTATTGGAGAGCTAAGTTTGGCTTTTAATCCTCAAACCCCATGGGCCCCGACGGTCCAGAGCAACTCTCTGAGCGGTAGTATTAGTACGTTCCTGCCGAAGATTGTCACTTGTTGAGACTCATGTATTATTTTCCCAGAACTGCCATTTGGTTTCAACGTTAGTATGAGTGAGATCCGTACTGATTTTAATATCTGCCGCGGTGACGTTCCGCTCGCCGGCCTTTCTGCAGTAAGATATTCAATATGTACTTTTGCCATGCTTATTGATCGTGTCGGGATTGAAGCCACCGGCGGCAGCGCTCTCGTCATTTTCCGTCCTTGGGCCGACGGACACAGAAGGAACCATTAATATTACCATCGCAAACACTTCGCTCGTCGTCCCGGAGACTCAGCACGAAGCGTTCTCCTCATTTGGTCCGTATTCATCGACACACCGGGCTATATATCATTGACTCTCGCAGCTGTTGCTCTGACTACCTCGCCAAATTTGGAATTAACCTTTGCTGGCAGTGTCTCCACGGTTGCTAATACTAGCATTGGGGTCCTGCTGCTGGGCCCCATCAATATTGCTGTTTCTACTAACGTGGATGGCCTAAATGGTTTTAATGGGATAACAATCGATGGTGTAGATGTTACGGGCGGCACCGTGGATGGTATTAATATCGAAATTAATGGTAAGATTGTGCTCCTCTCATTTCGGCATCTTACTCAACAGACTCCAGTTACCATGTTTAACCCATCAAGGTTCAGGGTATACGTTGGCGATCTGAGTATGTCGCGTCCTTTCTCCATGGTTTCACAATCTTTATGTTCGTCTGTTTGATAGCTTTGCAACTCTTTCGTGATGAGGCGTTATTGGGTGAAGCAGTTGTGCCCAATTTCTCAATAGACACGGGAAATAATTCCGTCACCGTCCATTCATCTCTGAACGTGAGGATTGTGAATACCCAGTCTATCTATGCTTACATCCCGCGCAGCCCAACAACGTTCCTGATGGCCCTCAAACCCTGAGCGACTTTGTGGCACATAAAGGCAAGACTTCTAGGGATTTCGGTAACATACGAAACTTATTAGATGCCACACGCTAGACATTCAGATGACAATCTCTGGGTTCAGGGGTAGTACTAACGTCGCATCCATTGCAGAAGCCATGGAGAATCTTCGTGTCAATGTAACACTACCTGGACTTCAGTCGGATTTAGTCTCCATGGCATCATTTACAGGTGAGTAAATCTTTTCCTGAACTGAAAAATCGTAATATAAAAACACAGTACTTCCGACGACGGCAAAAAATAATATCAGCCACGTCCAAGTGACCATGCATAATCCTTTCAGTGCCGATCTACATATCACATATGTCAAAGCTACTGTATCGTCATTTGGCATTCCTTTAGGGACGATGGACAGCGCTACCGACTTCCGCGTTGCTGGAAAAGTAACGACCAAGTCCCCCGAACTAAGCTTCACTATGAACCTCGATCCTCCTGCGTTGCTCACAGTGATGCGCAGCGCAGCACTTGAGGCGGGATTGGATGTTGCACCTCTCGATGCTATTGCGGAACTGGGCGGCTATCAATATTTAACTCCCACGAACAACTCGATCGGCGAACGCCAGACTGCCTTGTTCAAGTAAGTGGGCCCTCTATTATTCAGCACCTGGTCTGATTTAAAAAGGGGGTTTGACCTCCCGTCCTTTGTTCAAAAAGCTTTCCAGAAGCTGAAAGGAGATGTTCACTTAGTGACGAATGTCTCAATAGGTAAGGATTCTGATGTGGTACCTCACAACATGACTGACATTGTACAAGGCAACTACTCGACCACTTTAGAACTCTTTCAATCTGGTATACCAACTGTTGCGGATGCATCTGTGAACTTGCTTTTCCCCATCCTCTCACAACCCATCGTTCAACGCATAGTGGCCGATGCCGTTCTAAAGTTGGTGTAGGGTAGTTAACAACCTACGACGGCACTGACTCATTTTAGTGTTGACAATATCCTCATGTCAAACCCTCAACAACATTCATTTGGTATGTAACTGCCTTTTGGCGCCTCGTCTCGTTTCTTATTATAATTCGACCTAGATGCACATGTCAAAGGGAGTATCCGCAATACCGGACCTTGTAAGTAACATTTATGCTCTCTAGTGCAAGGGGTTCATGTACTCAGTCGATGGAACTATCTCGTTCCCATCTGGTCTCATGGTCTCATGGGACGGGAAGCCACTCGGTAATCTTCAAATGAAAGAGGTTCACATCGTTGGTGACAATGGAGCGGACATGGATTTAAGCACTTCATTTAATGTGGCCGACGTAACTGTTGTCACAGACTTTGCCAAGGTAGCTAGACATTATGTGAAGCCTGCATGACGCTGGACTTTACTCTAGGTTCTCTTGACACAGCAATCATTCGAATGGGTAATCAGTGGGGAAAATTTGACTGGTGTGTTTTGTCTTATGTAAATGGCTACAGTGGCTAACCGAGACCCTAGTTAGTGCCCTTGGTCTGTCCTATTCCATACTGTCGTGAGTCGACACTTATTCGATTCCAGGGGTCAGCATCCCGGGAGTCATGTTCTCGGCTAAGCAAGTGACAATGCAAGGTCTCAATAATCTAAAGGGGGGCATTCAGGTTGAAACTTTTGATTTGCCGAGTAATGATCCCGCTGGCGGCGTCCGCTTGATGCTAGGTGGAAGGGCAGCGAATGTAAGTGGAGCCATCAATAGACCTCGTTTCTTGCAATAACACATAAATCAGCCATCACAAGTTGGAGTGGACCTTAGCTCCGTCACTTTCTATGCTACTGTCGGTGATGTCGTGGTTGCTTCGGTTCAAAGTGTAGGACACCTCTCAATTACGCCTCTTTCTACTACGGCCCTATCTTTGACTGGTCGACTGCTCCCTCAAACAACAACTGAGGGCCTTGCAACAGTATCAACCATAGTTAATAATTACCTGCACGGTATCGACAACGACATTGTTGTTCAAGGTGCTTCCACAGGCGCTCCTGAAGTTCGTGATTCATCACCTTCCGATGACAAAACTCACAGGTTTCTAGGTGACATGGCTAAACGAAGCGTTCAAGACCCTTAAAATACAGACTATACTTCCTAGCAGGGGCGTTTCGAATATCATCAACTCCGTTTCTATCAATCAGATGACCATATTGTTCAATGACAACATCCCTTATAATCCGTTGGCAAGCAGTCACGCAATTGTCGCTGCCTTCCAATCACCCTTCGGGTTTCCTCTTGACATCAGGAACTTGGAACAGACGCTCACCATGAGCTTTGAAGGCGCCTCTTTTGCTGAGCTCAAGATCCCCAAGGGACCTACTGTAACAGACATCCAGAAAAGTTCCGTAAGATGTACCTTTGACAACGTCCCTCTTAACGTTTTCAATGACCAACATGGGACATTCGAACGGTTCATTGCTTCTGCGACCACGGGGAAGCAAGAAGAGGTGCAGATCTCCGGATCTGCCAGCGGAGACGTCATGACCGGCATTGGCCTTCTTTCGTTGCAAAATATCACGTTCGCTGTCAAGACCGAGATACCCGGAATTCAAGGCTTCAATTCTGTGCCACCTTTAATCACCAGCATGGATGTTAGTCACGGCTATCCAGATTACCTACTGATAAAGGCAAATACCACTTTGTTCAACCCAAGGTCAGTTTGCCACTCTAACTTATGCATGAATCTAACGCAATCGTAGTGTGATAACTATCGGTATTCATTCAGTTTTACATTTACTTGCGGCACGTTCATGATCGATAATCATAGGCGCGGGCGATGTTAGCTTCTCTCTTCAATTTGAGTGAGTGATATCTGAGCAAACATGGCCAAGTACATTCTAATTGTCTCATTACAGGGACCAGACTATTGGCTCTGCAGACGCGGTATGCAGAGTTGGTACTTGACGGATATCCATACTAATAGCAAAGAACCTCAGAATAACCTCACAATTTCACCCGGGAATGTCACCTACCCAATTGGTAAGCAAGGCTAAGTCTGAAATAAATGATATTGTTTATGAGCCTTCCCCCAGATGTGCATTACGCTCCCCAAGGTGACGCCATCCCCACCGGCCGCACTCTGCTTCAGAATTTCCTTCAAGGCACAGACGTGAAGATGACAATCATGGGCACGACAGACTCTACGCAGATCGAGTCTCTGAGGCCAGCTCTTTCCCAATTTCGATTTGCAGCCACGATTCCTGCTTGGAAGAACCAACTGATCAAGAGTGCATCCTTAACTTTCCCCACCGATGTTATTACGAGTCACATCGCATTGACTTCCGTCACACTCACAAATCCATTCACTGCCAACATCGACTTGCTTAAGGTCAAGGCGGCAGCACGGTTCGACAACCTGATATTGGGCACGATTGATAAAGATGTCTCTGAAAACCCTATTAAAGCGAAGGGGCATTCTTCTACCGAGTCTCCCCGTTTACCGTTAAATTTTAATCTCGATGCTTTAACAATCGTCAAAGTATTCATGGCTGCGTCAAAGTTGAAGAATATTGATCTCGGGCCTCTAGCTCAACTATTCCAGTTCGTCATTGATGATCCGAATTTCAATCTGCCTGTATGTGCTGTTGTTGCCAAACCTTCTTGTCTAACGTACAAAAGATCGTTACACACGTTGACCCCAACCCTCCGGTTTGCGTCAGGTATTACATCCACAAATTACCATATTAGTTTGCTTATGCATGCCGTTGATCTAGCGGTCAACAATTTGATTTTTCAGGCACCATAATCAAGGCCTTGTCCGGAATACCAGTAGACTTACAGCTACAAGCATCGGTGAAACTGGATGATTGTGAGAGTGCAGTTTAATCTCGTATTTCAGCGTCTTAATTGAGCCAAGATGCAACCGATCTTGCGTTCGAACAGAAGGCCGTACCTGTCAATGTATGGTGCCAATTTATGAATCTTTCAACAATGCTCAACATCCTTTAGGTTGATAGCACTGCGCTGTATTTGATTGGGGTGGCGGCTGGACCGATCATCCAGCGTATCATGGACAACGCAGTTCTGTCTTTCCGATCTGCACAGGTCATGTGAGTCCACGAAGTTTATCAATGTCGCTGAAGCTAATATTTTTTAAGCAATGTCTCTGACAACGGTTTTGACTTCTACCTTACTGGCTCATTCACTAACGTCGGGCCACTGGACGGATTGATTACCTTCGTTGAACCATTGACGTGAGCCACCGAGATAATCTTGGCATCGTTTCAATGCTAACTATAACGCAGCGTCAATTGGAATGGTCAGGACATCGCTCAGTTGCACCTTGATCCAGGTCCGTCTTCAAGTTTCTCTTCTGGCATCCAGTTATGCTTACATATGTTAGTTTGCCTCGCGGCAAACCGAGGTCTTCCTGATTATCGATCCAATGCAAAGCTCGTAATCACGGATGAGCCCAGGTAGGTCCATCGTGACTAACTAGACCGCTTACTAAAGTGAAAAGGTTCACATCGTTCGCTGCCTTCCTATTACATAACCCTACCTTCGAATGGACGATTTCAACCGAGAAGCTCCGCATCACTGCATTAGGCACGGTCTTCGACAACGTACCGCTTTCAAAAAAACTATCTTTTAATGCTTTCAATGGATTTTCTGGTATTTCCGTCGGTAATTTTAATCTTCCTTCGGATGACCCAGCAGGCGGTATACGCGTTGAAGCTGAAGCGACTATCCCTTCCCTGTCACGTTAGTGGGCACATCGTATCACCTTCTTGGGACATTCACGTACTGTATTCCTCAGAACTTGGCATTGAGCTTGGGACCGTTACCTTCCAATCATTCTTCGGGAAGACTCTCATTGGATGTAAGTGTGCCTCCAGCATAAAAACAATATTTCGCGGTTGATCTCTCCCCAGCACTCATGGCGAATAATCTGTCGCTTGCTCCACAGTCAGAGACGGTCTTACACCTATCTGGACGTATAATACCGCAAACTGGCTCGGACTTGGCTAACTCTGGGCAACTTTTCTCTGCCTTCCTGGCTGGCAGAAACGTGACTTTACTGGCAAAGGGGGGTAATGTTATCCCACCAGGAGCAAGCAAACCTGTGAAGTGGTTATCGGATGCATTTAGTACACTAGAACTTCCCGTCATTCTTCCCGGAAAACAGTACAATGTCATCCAGTCGGTCGAGCTTAATGGCCTTGAAATGACTCTCCTATCCCAAGAGCAAGCATTTGCACCTTTGAGTAGCTGCGATAACGCCTTGGCAAAATTCCAAAATCCTTTCGGTTTCGCTCTTCAGATTCTCTCAGCCACTCAAAATATGACGCTGAGATCTCAAGAAACGGACGTTGCAGAGGTACGAGTATGAGCGACAAATTTCCCCTTCAGATTATCTAACGTCTCCATAATTACCCAGTTGCTTGTTCCTCGAACGATGGTCGAGAGCGGCATATCTAAAGGAGACGCTGCTGAGTTGCGCCTCAGCTTCAAAAACCTGCCCCTGACTGCTTTGAACAAAAGAGCCTTTCAACAGCTGTTCGTAGCAGTGACACTTCAAAGTACCGTTGATCTTCAACTACGAGGTATTGCCGATGTTACCGTCAGAACATCCATCGGTGATATCCCCATTTTGGGTGTTCCCTTCAATGCTACATCTCAGCTGCAGGGTCGGTAAACCTTTAAAAATGATCTGACGTATCTGGAGCTGATCCATCACGTATAGGAGTAAACGAGTTTGGCCATACTGCATCCTTAAGAAATGTGTCCGTCAGCGGGAGCGGAGGTCAAGGAGGAAACGAATATGTTGTGGCTCCAGCAACTGCTGTTATGGAGAATCCGTCAAACCTTTCGCTCGTGACAAACGATGTCACCCTTCCCGTCACGTATCAAGGAGTATTGCTTGGGCGTACAGCTATAAACGTAGGTACCCTTCTGACTTCAATGCCTATCATAGACTCATGTTGTCATTAGTCATTCAATCTCCATCCAGGCACGAATGTCATATCAGCTGAATTTCATTACCAACCAACCAATGCTAATGACACTGTTGCTCAGGTTCGATTAGTGTCTATTAACCCCCTCACAGCTTATGTTGTTGTAGTCATTTTTGAGCAGATTCATCCAAACTCCAGACACTATACCGGTGGAGATCAGCGGTGACTATCAAAGCTCGCCCTACGAATCTCTGCAACTTGCCTTGGCTAGTCTCCACGTTACTACAGCCTTGAAAGGTATCCCTATTTGATACGCTGATAAAAACTCGCTGAGATTGTATCAGGTTTGAACATTCCGAACTTTATCACCCACATCAACGTGTATGTTGCAGCGAGTGTCCTTGTCACCGGTACAGCATCAGTGGATGTCGATGTAAGTTTGATGATATGATTTTCCAAGACTGTGCCTGATGGATGCCCAGATGCATAACCCACTAGACGCGGATATGGTTGTTGAATTTGTTCAGGCTGACGCTGGCGTTAACGGAGAGACGTACACGCAGATGTCGTACGCATTCCAGAACTTCGTAATACCTGCCGGTGCCACAATCAATTCTGGGAGGATCAATAATGCACCGCTCACCCGAGGTGTAGTGGCCTCTTTGGGTTTGCTTCCTCTTGGATACATAGACATCCGCGCTGCAGCTACTATCCGGGTTGGAAGTGCAAATGGTTACCAGGTACCTTGGCTTCAGGTACAACAGACGCATGTTCCAGCGACATACCAAGTATCGCTGCTTGGTTGACGGAT
>AYNK01002979.1:0-44215 GCA_000497225.1 Amanita jacksonii TRTC168611 | reverse complement strand
AGGGGGGGGGGGGGGGGGGGGGAACGTCAGTGCTTGGCATGGAGCAACACGAGAACAGGAGGCTGACTCTGGTTGTTTCCGGGACAGCACCATTAACAACGGCGAGCACGTCGGGATCCATGTACTTCGGAATCAACTCGGCAAATAGAGCGCTGACCGCCGCAGTAGATTCAGAAGGTTTGAGTAGGACAGAATTTCCAGCAGCGATAGCGCCAGCCTAAAGATTATGAGTTTTAGTGGAATTCACCAATCCGACCGATCGCCTACAAGAGGAGGTACGGATAGCCATAGTGGATAATTGAACGGGGAAATGATTAACACAATGCCTTTGGCTTCCTTGTATATCACCGGTCGCATGGCTGCAAAGTTGAGCGAGAACGGGGGTTTGGTTGGTTTTGCCCATTTTTCGACGCTGCTGTGAATCGCTTTGATGTCTCCAATGGTTGAGTTGATTTCGAAGCTGGACGGGGTTTAAAAGGTTTCAGTGTAAGAGGTAATGGAGGGAGGCGAACAAGTAAGTCTCCAAGACAGGACGCCCCAGGTCTGCTGTCAGGGCCTCCTCGAATCTTTTCGCGTTGTCCTTGACGAGGTAGGCCAGTTGGAGAAGTTGATACTTTCTGTATTCAATTGAACGGAGTTTCCCGCTGTTATGTCCCGCACGGAGGGTAGCATGGAGCTAAACATGTGTGAGATGATGATGACCGGTGAGATATACCGCGAGTAGCGGATGTAATATGACCTTATTTATGTCCTCAAGAGGAGTATACTGGAGGTCCGTCTTGTCCGCCATTTATTTTGAAATGCTGACGTTGAGCGCTTGGTGAGAGAGAGAGAGTGGCGGTGGGGCGACAGCGACATTTGTGTCATCCCCACACCGGCAACATTGGAAGCCGGTGCCATAACATAATCACCTGGAACTCAAGTTCGCCCCACATTTCTCATCATCGTATATAAACCCAGATCCACACGACTCATACAGTAGACTCTCTAATAAGTAACCCATACCCATTCGATGGATTATGAGGATGGGGTTACGGGGTTACGACCATACGCTCTCGTAACCCACAGCTTTTCGGCTTTCTAAATATACATTACCTCATAACCCAAGTCTACTGCAGGGCCCAGGCTTTCGGAGGCAAGCAGGGACGGGAACGGTGCTTGGCCGGGTGGTCTTTACCGATGAGGACGTCAATGCAATTATCTTGCCTTATCACTACTTGTTTTGGACAAGTCCATCTTCCTTTTGGAGTAATACATAGCCAATGGAAGAAATCAGATTCAGATATCTGTTTGTTTCCTGGTGTCGGAGTGAAGGGTGTTGCTCAGGGAATCCCCTGACAGGTGCGACGCGCTCGGGATGTACAGCTCGTTACATCCATAATGAACTGTGTGACAGAGATATAGATAGCTTACGGCCCGCCGGTGAGCACGTGCGAATGGAGGCTCCTCATTCCTGCTCTAAATACGCCACCAAGACTAACCGCGTCTGATGGGAACCCTGATAACAATTCATTTCTCGTCCTAAAGAGAAAAAGAGACTCAAACGTGTCTGCGGCTCAGATAGCAGCCCTTACACGAACCTTCCAAGCATAAGTAATGAGTGGGTTCGGATCACCCAACGTGGCATTCTAGCACTGTTGATGATTTCCCACGAACCGCTGATCACATCTGCATGGCATGGAGCCCACCGACCCTTGCTTTGACCCTCAGGGTCTTGCTTTTCAAGAACTAGCTCAGCTTCCTTCTGCATGGGTAGGTATTTCCTAGTCTTCAGCAGCTGGAAAAAAGGTTTACCGCCAAAGCAAGAAGCGATTAGCCGTGCCGAAGAAAGTGTTGCTTACCTAATTGCGGTACTTCGCATATCGGCGGCCGCCTGTTGGGTCCGTCTCATATTTTTTTCTTCTTCGCACAACTATGGAGGTTTACGAAGCTCACTGATTCAGATATGGTTATGATACTCGCCGTTTTGACTCTCCCGAAACTTTATCGAAATCCAAACTTGCCATTTCGCTTTCTTGTTCAAAGTCCGGTCGCCCGCCGCCAGGGGTTCCGGGAGAAATTCTCCAATCAATTGAAACCTGTGGTGTCGACGTCTCAATAGAATGTGAGTGAGACTCCTTTCAACGTATCGTAACTGATAACGTTATCCCTGGAAGGTATTGCCCGTGAGCCCAATGCTCTGTCCGGGATGAGCTGGTGACTTCCATAGCACCATTCGCCATTCGTATGTGCCCCTTCTCGCTTGTAGCACCGCTGGCAATTACTGGAATTCAGCACGGTCGTCGGGCTTACTATTGCCGAAGGCATCCGGCGGATGGCGCCGTGCCTGACGGCCCTATTTCGCTTGATGGCGCTGGCCTATGAGAAGATTCGCAGGTAGGCAAAGCCTGTGAGAGTTCGTTCCCTCCAATAAACAGAAGGAATGGCACACGCTGGTCCTAAAGCCTCCAATATAACACCGTAGACTGAAGGCGGTCCTTTGGCGTTGGAGGCCGCGAGCTGTTGGCCAGACGACGTGGGGACTCCATTCGTCGAGTATCAGGGGGGGCATCCTCAAAAAGGGGAGAAAAAAATTGGCGGGGGGGGGGACAACGCTTGGCCCAGGCGTTTTGCTGACGCAGCCAAAAGGGCTGAAGCAGGTTTCCACGTCGTCGAAATCTATGGTACCCATGGCTACCTGATTCCCCTGTTTTCAAGTCCTGTACGCAGCGACTGAACGGATAAGGGATGCGATTTCGAGAACAAGCCTGGGATGGTCTTGAAGGTGGTTAATGCCACCACCTGCGCCGTGGTTCCGGCCCGTTTTCTCCAGCTGTCGCAACAGTCTACAAGGTCCTGCTAAATGATCTTGCTTGGAGATCCGAGGCCGCAGTACAACCCACCCACCCCACCACCTTAACCGGGTACTCAATCGAGCTCGTGTACACTTGGAGCAGAGGACTTGTTCATGAAGGCCTCGAGGACGGCCTGTGGCCCACAGCTTGTCGTTTCACATTGTCTGGGAAGTTAATCCCTCTCTTCACCCCTTGCATGGGCGCTGTCTTCTTGTGATACCTGCCAGTACCTCTACCAAAGGCTCCTTTGCGGAGTGTGTTCTTCAACGGGGTTTGATCGAGGTTATCATTGTGGGGCGCCATTTCCAGGAATTTTAGACAAACCCAATCGTGGTGTTTGCCTGTGGCCGGTTGGGTGGTAGAGGTCTGGACACACAGTCACGTCAGGCAAGGTGACTCGCAAGTACAAAACATAGGAAGGTGGATCAATGCGCGTTTCACATCACACACACGCATTGTATGATGCCAGGAAATAGAGTTTAGTCTTGGTAGGCATTCTGCTTCAACTTGTTCTCAAGCTTGTCATTATTCATATTAATTTTGGTGAAAGCTATCAACCAATTATTGCACATGAAGTTCATGACAGCCCGTATACCTCGTAGAATGTGTCACCCGTGACCCTGACCCTGGTTTCGGGAAGTGGGTATCACGGTGAATGAAAGAAGCCTTGGGGGAAGGTAGTTAATTCTCGATCCATCGATATGACAGAGAGGGGTATGTCCGCTAGTCTCGTTAGTGATGGTCAGGTGTCAACGCAATAAATCTGCAAGGAGTAAACCGGGAACAAGAATGCTGGGTATGACAAAAAGATGGCCCTTAAGATTAGCCTGCCCGCCGTTTGAATTGCCAGCTACTTATTTTCCACGATAATTGTCCCGCTGAGAAACGTGGGATTGGATGACGCCAACGCAAAGCGGCGCTCTCTGCTTTGGACGGGAACCAGTTCGCCTTGACTCACGTCACTTTACAGCTTTCAGGTTGTTGACCTGATATGGCGACCTGATGGAGCGGCATTAGGCGGACAAGGTCTCGTAATGATTATATTAATGAGTAGTCGCAGGCAGAAGGTCCACAAGTCTCAGCTATTATAAAGCCATGGTCCTTGTGGCCAAAATGGTAGCTGCAACTTCTAAAGGAAGTGAGGAATTCTCTTCAATGTCTCAGGTCAGGCTCATAGTGCTTAGCTGAAGTTGGGAGCTAGTTTCAGTGCCCAGGTCACCCCTTTCGACCCAGCTTTAGGTCGGCGAGGTCTTGCGTCGTCCCATATTACTCTACGCCTCTCGAAAGTTATGTTGACGGCGATTTGGATCACAGATCTTGGGTGGCATAGTGGATGTTCGCGCGTCAGATGGATCTGTACCTCCAGGCGCGGTCCAAGGTTGAGATTCCATTGTTCGAGGTGATACACGAGGAATAGAGGAGGTAGGCGGGCGCCTAGATAGTTGCTGGTGATATTCATATGGGTGATTAAAGTGAGATCTTGATTAAGGTGGTGAGGGCGTAGGTGCGGACACAGAGAGCAGGGTTGGCCACCTCTCGGGGGACAAAATAAATTCGAATGCCACGCCACCCTCACCGGTCACCGTCCAAAGCTCAAGTAAACACGGAGATTACATTGAGAATAATTTTTTATCGCATGATCTTTCAATGTATTGGGGTCCTTCCGACCACATTTCAAAGACCGACTGCACCAGGGTGTCAAATGCGTCAGGTTCAACACTTTTTTAAAGTTTTACCTCCCTTGAGCTCATCAAGCCCTTGATGCAGCGGCACCAACCTCGTTTCCAACATGAAGACGAAGTATCAGACATTAGATAGTCGGAACCATGTTATTGGCCTAAGTTTCATGGGCAGTTCACTTGATGCAAGATGGCCGCACTTGCGCCGGTGTCTTAATCCCATATGCAATAATAACTGTCAGAAGTAGACATGGGAACAAGTCCACGAAAGCTCCATTATGTCTGGGCACATAGCAAGTCGCCGTTAGCAAGCGAGGCCGTACGACAATGTTGTAGCTAGGTTCAAAGGGGGCCCAACACATAAATATCAATGATGGCACAATGCGTTTACCTGGCGTTTTCGAGTCATAACATCTCCGCTGTGCTGGACATGAGGAGTTTCAAAGTTGTGTGGCGCGAGGAACGTGAACTAGATGTGAATACGAATACCCCCGATGTTTGACATGAGCTATCAAAGAAGGGGGTAATGCCCAAAAAGGTCAACCCATGAGTTTATGCATGTCATCTTCATACCCGAAAGGAACCTCCGTCCCAAAGAATGCATCGCGGTATTTAGGATTGCCCCACCTGCGTCTTCCGTAGGCTGGTGCATTTTGCAACACGCAACCCTACTTGCTGATATTTTACACCAAACCAAAGTGGGCTGGATGGAGACAATGCTGTACATCGATAAAATCAAGGAAACAGCATGTCGGACGCCTATGACCAAAGGAAAGCTCTGTATGAAGTATGGACATGTCACATGCTTGCTTAAAGCATGTGCAGTCCGATATTAAGATGATACCGGAATAAATGTTTGGAAACCCCCACGCTATCTTGAATAAAATTAACAGTGATGCCTCATCCGGGTTAGAATTATATAAACCAACTTCAAGACAAAATACTGAGGCTTGTTTGGGACTATCAGTCTTGTTTTGGAGATAATGCCTATATCATCAGGGTCAAATGGCCTTCAAGTCAAGCCATGCTGCCCGATCGTTCCGGTGTAGCCAAAAGACGATATAACAAGCAATTGGTGACCCTAAAGGCTGCGGTGATTGAGTTGTTCACTAGCTGCGATAATACAACTGTCCTTCATGTATGATGGACCTGTGTGATGGGAGCGGAGTGCATGAGTTAAGGCGGAGAAAATGAACGGCGGCAGGACGACAAAGCAAGCAGGAATATGTATTAACGGCATTTTGGATGTACTCAACCGCCGGATCGTGGCGATGGACAAAGATGGAATGTAGAATAGAGGACGTTGCGGGGGGCGCGGACCCAGACAGAAGGTGAGGTGCAGCATAAGGTTCAGGTTCGCACGTTCCTTTCTTCACAACAAGTCAAACGCTCCCTTTCACCGGAAACCCACTGCCTGGGTATCTTTTTTGCCTTGAGTTCCAATTGTTAAAGGGCCGTATTGCAGCCTCTGATCTGCCAACGCCTCTTCTACCAACTTTTCGAGCGCAGCTTTGTTCTTCAAGTGCCCGCTACAGCTGAGTCTGAGCGGAAGCTGAACTCTTCGGAGTGAGCGTTTTTATACCTCCTCCCATCCTCCGCCGTCTTCCCTTCATGTTGTCACTGACTATGCCACCGCCATGTTTTACAGTAGCAGGACAAGCAGGAAGACCTGTCATTACCGCCCTTTTCGCTTATCGCCGTTGTGCAATACGACATGTCATCTACCGAGCCATCTAACAAAGCACCGACCCCTAACCAGGAGCATCCTTATCCGCCGCCTATGCTCGCGTATCCCCCTCACCCGTTCAATGGTGCTACGTATGCAACGCCGCCACCGCCGGGCGCATTCCCGCCCCCTTTCTTTCCATATCCACCACCCCAAGACGGCGCCCATGGCGAAAATGGGCAGAACGGCGTCCCGGCCCCCCCATCATATGTAATCCCACTTTCAGGGATGGTATATGCGTTTCCTCCTCACCAGGGCCAAGGTAACTTTCCGTGTGATTAACTCCATTATCACACACGTTCTCACACACTAAGTTCTAGTTCCACCCGGAGCGCCCGTTGCCTCCCCTCCAGCGTTGACTAAACCTAAACGGAAGCAAGTAAAGATGGCGTGTACTAACTGTGCTGCGGCATGTAAACGGTGTGACGAGAGCCGTCCGTGTGAGCGATGCCAAAAATATGGAATTGGTGACACATGCCGGGACGGTCAACGTAAGGAGAGAAAGAAAGGCATTAAACGTGGGCCATACAAACGCAAAAATAAAAACGGTGAGAGTTTGTCAGCGGAGAGATTGATGGCCAGGTGCTGATTAACTCAATATATTAGGTGAAGGTGAATGGACATCAGCTACGGCTCAGGCAGCGACAGCGGCTGCCCCGCTCCCCGTTGCGCAGTTTCCGTCGCCGGAAGGTTATTATGGACCCATTTATTACCCAACACCCGGTACTTTTCTTCCACATCCTCATGAAGTTCCCGCGGGTCACGAAGGATCTGTTCCGCCGAACGGCCAACCCCCTATCATGCCATATTTTTTGCCATATCCTCCTTACCCAGGTCCGTACGGGCATCCAATGTATTCCGGTCCGATTCAACCACCGCCCTCGCAACCTCAGCAGCATGCTCAAGCTCAAGCTCATCAGCCACAGCTCGTACAACCTCAGCAAACTGTGCAGCAGCCTCAGCAGGCGGCCAATGGCAACGTGGAAGTGGTCGCTGCTGCGGAGGGCTCGAATGCCAAGAAGAAGAAAGAAGATGCGGGTCCGACAACGGGACAGACCACAGATGAGAATGCCGCTGGTACTAGTCCTTCCGGGGCTGGCTCCTCCTCGGGTACGACGGCAACTTCTAAAAAGAGGACACGCGGGTCCAAGGCTGGAGAGTCAAAGACAAAGAAGTCTAAAATATCTCGCAATGGGAAGGAGAAGGAAGGCGGTGGGCAAGGCGATAGAGGTGCTCAGCCATCCCCAGCCTAGCATCTACTCTATCATGTACGTCAATATTATTGGCACTACCACCTTGCAGGCTCTGAGATATATTATAGCACTTTCCTCGTGTTAACATCCTCTGCTTCTCCATTGAAGATCTCAATTCTCTTCTTCTCCATACCTTTCACCTGCTCACTTTTGTTTTCTTGGATGTGTCGATGTTGGGGAGGGTGCAATATCAGCTGAGTAGTGGAATTTGACCCAAGGGCAGGCCTCAGAAATCCCGTTCCCTGACAGCTTTCGACCTGGTCTAGGTTGTCAAAATTCCCTCTGTTCACATTCTGTTCCTCCTTTACGTGTTTTACTTTTTTATCAAGTGGCTTCTCGCTGTAGAATATGAATGTACATGCTTGCAGTTTGTTTGGACCAAACAACAGGACACTTGTAAAAACATCTCCGCTAATTTCAACGAGTACACACTTGCCCTGTTCACCACACCTCTAATCCCCTAACTTTTTACTCCTTCAAAATCGATTCCTAATGTCGGCTGTACGTGCACTAAGACAATTTTCAGGACTGGCCGGTCTTGCAAAGTCAGCAGCGACGCGTCGGACCGGTGCACTGTTGTCTCGCGCTGCAGTTGGTCCCTGTGCCCCGGTTTCAAGGACGTGCAGTGCACAGGGTGTGCGGGCATTCTCCAGGACATCAAGGGTGTTTGGAAGCGGTGCAAGTAAGTGCAGTAGTCCGATCTTCACATTACAACTTTTTCTTCGGTTGTTCCATTGCGGAATGTTCCGTAATACTCTGTGTTTACCCCATACCCATGACATTTTTAAGGTTTCAACAGCCGTATTCTTACTCACACTCTATGTCACTGCTGTATTGCTGACATCCGTTTCGGGAATATCTAGCGGACGTGTCACTCTCGCAAAGGCTGCAGTCAGAGATTCAGTACGAGAAGGAGTCTGTCGCTGATGTGCCAGCCACGCCTGAGTTTTTAAAAGCGTTCCAGGAGCAGGGCGTATGGGCCGTAAGTACCATTCTCTGGGCCTCAAGTCTCTTATCTCTCCAGGAGGCTATCAATAATGATGCGAACAGAACGCTGATAGCTATGCTCCTCCCTTTTCGCTCTATTGAATAGATCGAAGACGTTATTGGAAATGATGAAGTTGTTCTAAATCGCAAGTTTGGGAATGAGACGTACGTGATTCGAATTTTTTGTCTGGTATGGGAACAACGATACTGAAAGCTGTGGTTGGGGGTATCCGATGATAGGATCCGGTTGATGTTCTCGATTGCGGATATTCAGGTAGAGGAAGAGGAAGGATTTGAGAATCCCGAGGAGGGCGAACAGTCCGAGGACCAAGGAATTCATGAGTATCCTATCCGTGTTTCATTATCCTTGACAAAAGTAGGTAACCGTTATCTGAACAAACACGGGAGAGGCTGATATGGGCGTGTTATATTATATCTAGTCCAACGGCCCCGGCGCTCTGAATGTGGACATGGTGTGCCAGCACGGCCACTTTGTTACCGAGAACACTTCATACTATTCAAATGCTCAGCTGGGAACGGAACTAACTGCTGAGGCTGATTGGAAGCGACGCGGGCTCTACATTGGACCTCAGGTCAGTGGGACGGGTTGATGTGATGATCTGCACGAGGCAGGAGGGCTGATTGGGAACCTTCTAGTTTGACACGTTGGATGCCGGCGTACAGGAAGAGTTGGAAAAGTTCCTGCAGGAACGTGGCGTCAACGAGAGTCTTGCATTGTTCATCCCTGAGTACGCTGAGTACAAGGAACAACAGGTAAGGTTCTTGTGTTTATGGGAATTCGAAGTGGGCTAAGGCCACATTAGGAGTACGTCAGGTGGTTGAACAACGTCAAGTCCTTTGTGGACTTGTAGTTTGTTTTCCTATTGTTGGTTAAAAATGGTCATTATAATAGCATCAGCAATCGCGTAATCACTGGTTCACGGCTAGCTCACCACTCATCCGAATACTGTAATACATTATTCAATCATAAGACCGTCATGAGTGTTTATGTTCGGACGAGGCAGTGACCGAATGGCCGAGATGGTCGAAGATGGTTCGGGAAGTTTCCAAAAAAGGCAATGCTTGTCAAGCACCCCGTTGCGTCCCTGTTACAGCAACACGCAATATCTTTCCTCTTACTATCTTATATAAACCCCTCCACTTCTCCCTCCCATGCTGCTACTCTCAACCTCGCCTCGCCATATCACCAGCCTACTCACCAGCTCTTGACCTACTCCAATGTCTTCCAACTCTGCCCACAAGAACCACCTTGTCGGTCTCAGTCCCTTCAGACCGGCATCTCCTGCATCTTCCGTATCATCATCATCATCATCAACTTCGTCTTCAGCATTGTACATCCCCGTTCACAAGAGACAGAGGAGCATGTCCAGGAGTGACGACTCTTTCTCATCTTTATCATCTTCCCGACCTTCGTCTCCCGCCGCCGAGTCTGGTAAATATTTTTTTTGCCAACGCCCTACGACAAACGCTCATACTGTCAATCCCGGAATAGACACCGGGGCTGAATTAATAAACTACACGGGCATTTACACCCCGGAAATGTTGCTGGCATTGCGCCGGTCGCCTTTGGCGGTCATGCCAAAAGAAACCAGGGACAAGTTGCGGGATAGTGTTCCCGGGGCTATAATGAGCCGAAAACAACGGAAGGGGATTGAGTTCCGCGAGCGGACGAGCCAGCAGAGCAAGACGGTTGAGAACCATAATCCTCAACCTCACCGCCAACCAACACCTACACCACTATCTGCACAACAACAACAACAACAACAACAACCACTACAACCTCAATCTCAACTACAGGAGTCACCAGTACAAGTGGGGCTATTACGTCCCCTTGATCGCCGCGCAGTACAGCCTCAGGCCGATCATCACGCACATGCATCGTACCAACTCCACCAGAAACGCTGGAATGTGAATGGGGGACAGAGTGCTGTACATGATGTGAATTGGAGGAGAACTACAGCTGCGGCTTCACCTATTTCTGTAGCCTAAGTGGCACGGGCACTGTCGATCCGCCATAACAATTACATAGCCCTCGCCTGGGACAAAGGTTCCCAGTCCAACTATAATATATATTTTTGTGATAGTTTATAATAGAGATGTATCACGTAGCGCAATGAATGATGGTTTATGATGTGAGTTGAGCTGTGATTTGCGATGTTCTCGGTGCGCCGAGTGCTCAGTTCAACCCTCTGACCGATAGCAAGTCTGTGCCCGTCACCGCCGCACACCAGTATCGACTGGAAAAAGCTACTGCGGTGACTTTTGAAAATGACTGCTCAGATGAAACGATCAATGTACCTGGATTCCCGAGAATCCGCTGTGCACTGCACGGAAACGTGTGAACCTAGTGGACCCTTGCCCCAAACAGTTCCTCTGAGAATCGTGATCGTGCTTAGAACAAACGATCCATTGGCGCGGCATCACCGTGTCAGAGATCCGACCTCGATTCACCATAGGTGCTGGCTTGAGGCAATAGCGATAACTGACCTCAACCGAACCTTCTTCGACGCACCGTGGGGTTTTCGATGGTTATGTGGACACTGATGTCTGGATTTATGTATGCAGGATCTGAACAAGATCCGAGTATGGATTACAGGATCATGTCAGCGGTCGAACGGAAAGCTTCCGCGCGCGCGCGGGGGGGGACTCATAACTCCATTATGGTTGTCTAGATGGTAACATCATGATGGTATTGATGTAACAATAATGTTTTAAACATTACCAATTGAAAGGTCCGAAGTTTGGGAAGGTCAAAGTCGGGGCGAGGACAAGTCGGAGCTCAAACGATGCAGAGTAGTTCCAACACACACACTGTTGTACGTGTACAGCAGCCTCATCCTGGCCCCCACTGGCATGCGGCACTTCGCAGCCGCCACACATACAGGAATGGCACATTAAATTATGCGGAGATAACGAGGTGAGCAAATGGCGACCAGTCGCAAGGCATTTTTAGTTTTGTTGCCTATTACCCTTATCAATACGGCCGGCCTTACCTCCTTGGGTACTTTTTTTTCTTCTACCAATTGACCACTTTCAATCATCCATGACAACACGCTTCAAGGTTGCCTTTTGTACTAAAAGCCTCCGGACTGGGTTCAGCCGCACCTAGGTATAAAATCACATTGAAACTACGTGGGTCCCAACACAAGCACAACTCTTCTCAACGTGCTGGCCACTTGGGAATTTTCTACCATGACTATCAAGAGTTTCCTCTCCCTCTTCATTTTTTCCGCCTTTCTAGTTCCATTCGGAGCCTCTGCACCCGTCCCGTATGTACCACATCCATTTTTCTTTCTTAAAAATAACTATTGGTTAGGCCTTGCACAGGGCCATCAATTGTAAAAACGATAGTGAACATTTGCAGACATGGCGCGGCGAGAAATACCCTGACTGACCCAATCGACAAGGCCCGCGAGCGCGTGTCCTCTTCTCTCATAGCCAGCCCCCCTCTTGTCCCCTCGGCATGGGTGGCCCAAGCAGAATTTAGGAAGACACAACCGTGCTGTATTTTCTCCTGAAGGCCGTATTTTCAACGTTACTGATAATCGGTGCTGGATGTAGTAGTGAACAGGGGAAAACGTCCAACACCCTGAAATATACACGCGTGCAATCCTTCGGGAAGAACCCCCCGGTGCAGATCCCGCCACAGGTGCAGAAATACCTTGGGTGGGGCGTTTCCACTTAAAGATGAACTCTTGATTCCGCTGACAGATCTGATAGTGGGAAGCAGGAAGTGGCCAACGGCCAGGGGAATACATACCTTCCATCCTTCCGAATGACCCTTGGGGCACAGGGTGTGGATGAATCCAAGGGTGGGATATTTCCTCTTATAAACAACTCTCGATTTCTCTGACAGTTTTCCAAAGACCAATAATGGACGACAGCCAGAGGCATGATGCAGACTCCCTACGAATTAGGATCTATCGCGTTGTTATGTGTGACGATATGCAGGACAGATATTTCGAGTTTATGCTATGGAAGGGCGCACAACTCTGGCAACTTTTATATCCATCTTTTCCCGTGGCGTGTGGTCTATAGTTCGAAATTGTTATCTCGAATATTACATATACATAATTGCTGCAATCGAAGATCGATACTCAGATGCATGAAATGTGTCTGCATCTGCCATATTAAACGAATGTGGATAATATGGGGATGGGATAAATACCTCGGGCACGTGAAAGGAATAAGCGACTGATATTCAAAGGAGTGTGGTAAGCCATCTTACAGGTAAGAGAGCATGAACTGATGGCGAAAAGGTGTTAAAAGCAACTGCGTACGAAAACGAGCATTTGGCGGTGTACGAGGGGTAATACGAAACGAGTCCGTATCGGTGTACTCAAAGGATCGGATATTCGGGCCGTATTGGTCCCTCGGCATTCCGACAGTCGTGCCATTTATATGAGTGAGATCAAACTGTACTCAGGGATGCTACGCGTATTGATGTAGATATCAAACAAACCATTAGTTGTTGCCAATGTTCGGGCTGCACATGCCGGTCGGCCGTTAGAGGAAATCGAAGGCCTGCTCTTAGGAGGAAACATCCCACCTAAGACCTTTGATAGGATCCGCAATGTAGGGGGATAATGCGGGTAGATTCTTACGCTCTTTGGCAGTTTGATTTATCACATTCAGTGCTGGTTGTCAGTGGCTATGTAACACCGAAAACGGACCTTGAAGAAATCATCTTACCCCTCTTGTATTCTTCGCCACCGCTTGGAGAGGGTTGATGGAAGTGTGGGAGTGTGATTATAAATTTAACCCGGTGACGTCGTTTTGAGCCAGGTCGAATGTAGTCATCTTTATCTGTCGCCCTCGTGTCATATCGCGTTCTACTGGTGTGTTAGAAGGAGAAGACGAAAATGCATACTGGACTGGTGCAGTGGGAATGAAGCAGACAGGCAACGAGAGTGAAGAGGGACGGTAAGCGTTGGTAAGAAGACTTTGGGATTCTCAAGTGATGGGCGTCAGGATTAGCACTGGAAAATACGACTTTGTGGTCCTCCCGTTGCCAAAATGGGCTAAGCCCAGATAACCCAGTCCGAACTTGCCGTCTGGTATAGGGGTCATAATAAGTACCTCACCAATGTATGACACGCGCACGTGTGATGGACCTTGAGAGTTAGCCTTAAAAAGGCCGGCATTGCTCGTGACCAAGCCATAACCAATTAAGACCTTGAATCTTAAGTACACTGGTGGTTAGTAATATTACGTGCGCAAGAATATATTGCATTGTCCTTTCTGTTCCAAGCTTCGTTTACAATTGGTGCCTGTATCTGATCATGTGGTGCTTGAGTTCTTGGCAATGTTAAGGGCATAATAAGGAGCTAAATAACTTCTATTCCTGAGTATGTATACGCGCAATATAGCACATAGCTTGCAACCGTTGTAAATCCGCAGAGGTTTTTTACATCGAGGTATACATGGGCCGTGTCTTGATGGTCGGTCGATGTAAGGATACCGTGAGAAGGAAGTTCATATTTTTGCTTAGGATATGGGCGTCAGAGAGCTTCATATATGATATGCTATGATTAATTATTGGGAATGAGCCTCGTGCCGTGTCAGCTGTGGCAGGACATCAGTTTGATCAAAATTCTGCATGCAGGGTCTGACCCAGGTTTCGGATACATATTACAGCGCCTGAATCAAAGACATCCATAACGCGCCCGAAACTCCGTTATGGCCGTCCATATCTGCCAATGGAAAGTAGGACGACAGGGCGCCCGAATGATGTGACAGTGATGTTGTGACAGTGACAGGGCGGTTTCAGTTGGCGGTCATCCACGATTGAGTCGACCGCAAATGTCAACAACGAAGAGCTCAAAGCCGCCGTCCTCGCCGTCCTCCTCAAAACTTCACAAATTATTCTCCAAACCAACAAATAGAGACAGATCAAAGTCGGCCTCTGATCATTCCACTGAGGTCGTGTCTCCGTCAGAAGATTTCGATGTCCCCCCTGCAACTCCAAGGCTGCCTCGCACAAACTCGCCTCGTCCGCGCACACGCGCAGAACGACCTATGAGCACTGCTTCTGAGCTTCTCCCTTCTCGTTCTCTCCACTCATCACCAAGCGCTTCCAAACTCACCGATTTGCCTACCCGCATCTCAGGATGGTTCAATCACACCTTTAGCACTTCCACACACGACCTTTCCCTCCCTAGTATCCTTTCTCAATCCCACTCTACTGGTTCACCCTCCTCACCAAAGGTCAAACTCCCTGCCAGCTTCCTCAGTGCAATCCCGGGAAGAGCTGTCCGGTATATTTTTGATACCGATGCCACAGCAGACAAGTCTACGGATCCGATTTGGCTTCTTGGTATTCAGCATGCTGGTTATGAGCCTCCGCCACTGCCGCAGCCACTTGCAGTTTCTTCGCCCACACCACCACCGCCCGCCAATCAAACTTCTACTTCTTCGTCTAAACAAACTCTGAACCAACGAAACTCTGAATCCCCTCGGTCCATCCAATCAGCTACCCTTTCTTTATCCGAGTCATCCAGCAACTCCTCGTTGCACGACATACCTGAATACATCCAACCGATGGGATCAAATAAACTAGGGTGGCCACCCGCGTTTTATGCTGACTTTACATCAAGGATATGGTTAACTTATCGATCCAGCTTTCCTCCCATCAAGGATAGCAGGTTGGCTGATTTGGGATGCGGATCTTCCGGTCCCGAGGATACATCCGCCAAAAGCGGAGATGCCAACTCGATAAGAGGTTCAGAAGCTAGCCCCTCAAGAACCAGAACGTGGCCTTGGAGTAGTCACTCTGAGAAAGGGTGGACCTCTGATACGGGTTGGGGCTGTATGCTGAGGACGGGACAAAGTCTGCTTGCTAATGCGTTGATTCATTTGCACTTAGGCCGGGGTATGCATTCTTACTCTATATTTTCTGTCATTACTCTCTTCTGGGCTGACAATACGCGCATATAGATTGGCGCCGGCCACCGCACCCTATCTACACTGCCGACTTTGCAACGTATGTCCAGATTCTTACATGGTTCTTCGATAATCCAGCGCCCGAAGCACCCTTTAGTGTGCATCGGATGGCATTGGCAGGAAAGGAGTTAGGGAAAGATGTTGGGCAGTGGTTTGGGCCTAGTACGGCGGCGGGGGCGATCAAGACCCTCGTGCTTGCGTTCCCTGAATGCGGTCTTGGTGTCGCCGTCGCTACTGATGGTGCTTTATACCAGTCGGAAGTATACACCGCCTCTCACGGCGGCCCAGCTCACGCGCGGTCGCCCAAGAAGTTGGTCAAGGCGACGTGGGGAGATAGACCTGTACTCTTGCTTGTTGGTGTTCGACTGGGCATTGACCGCGTTAATCCTGTATATTATGATACCATCAAAGTAAGTTGGCTTCGTGTATGTTATTACTATGCTAACTGGCGGGGCAGCAACTTTATACGTTTCCACAATCCGCAGGCATAGCCGGCGGACGACCGAGTTCATCATACTACTTTGTTGGCGCCCAAGGCAACAATTTATTCTACCTCGATCCCCATCAGGCGAGGCATACAATACCTCTACGACTACCTCCTCCACATGTATCATCACCTTCACATCTAGAGTTGCCGGCAGACTCGGACCGTGAGCGTAGCTCCAAGGCTGGACATAGTCAAAGCCTTGGCCGTTCATCTAGTCAGCGCCAACGGCGCCAGAATCAGCCAAGTAACAATCAATCTAACCACTCTCGAATACCCACTTCACCGTCGTCCATCCGCACCAGCTCCTCGACTTTCTCTTATCATTCACCAGTTTCTCCCTCACCCTTACAACAACAATACTCCACTTCTTCTACCACATCGACTACATCCACAGACTTGTCATCTTCACAAGGGGGAGTGCACTCTCCACCCCATTCACCGCGTCGTGCACACAATAAATCTCCCCCGCCTGTGTCACATGCGAGGTTTCACAGCCAGATGGAGTCGCGTAGACGGTCGTCTGAACTCGAGGCTCGTGACTCTCCCGGCGGTGGTGGCAACCAACATAGCCTAGGACACGCCAGTACAGCTGGTTCCGTCACTACGGGTGGTGGAAGCAGCATTGCCTCGAGTCTTATTGGGGGGCTTGACTCCTTCCAACAGCATTACGCTACGGCCTACTCGTTTGCGGAGCTCAAGACGTTTCATTGCGACCATGTTCGGAAGATGCCTATGAATGCGCTTGATCCCAGCATGCTTATAGGATTTTTGTGTCGCGACGAGGCGGATTGGGTCGATCTCAAGAGGCGAGTGGGGGAGCTCCCCAAGGCTGCATTCTCCATCCAAGATGAGCCGCCTAAATGGCCAGATGACTTTGAAGATGACACGGGCATCCTGGAGAGCGTGTCTTCCGAGGTGGATGAAGACGAAGATATGGAAGAGGAGGGTGAACGGGTAGATGGCGAGGAGGAAGACGAGGAAGACGAAGAGGAAGGCGACGGGGTCAAAGTCGAGGTTGAGGGCGTAAGTGGGAGAGATGACGACGCTGATGCTGGTTCGGATGAGTTCTTTGACACGCGATCAAGGTCCAGCGCGGACGGTACACTTGAAAAGCTCGTCATCGTCGGTAGCAGTGGTAGCAGCAGTGGTACTACCCCTCCCGGGCGGACGAGTACCAGTACCAGTACCAGAAGTTCGACGGAGGATGAACCCGTGGACCCTGTTACCCCTGGACCTGGATCTCGATTCTCATTGTCCCAACTACCAAGTGGGAAGTCGATGAGGAAGACAAGAGATCGTGATGGAGGTGATGAAACTTTGGTGGATAATGATGATGATGATGATGATGACTGGGTTGATTCATCTTTGACGCCAGGACCTGGGACAACTCGGCCAAGGACTACGAAGCTGGTGGGAGCTACGACTTTGCAAAATGAGGTTTCCCAGTCGCCCGTGTTGGTGGAACATCCAATTTCGCCTTTGACCACGGAAGAGAGAAGGAATGAGCTGCCAGGGACTAGGAAGACCAAGACCAAGAAGCCCACTGCCAGGGATGCCTCCGCACCTCTGCCGCTATCATCACGGCCTCCATCTTTGTCCAAGTCCTTATCGAAAGACAAGTCAAAGACCAAGTCGCGACATCGTCGTGGTGAGCCTACTGAAGCTGACGATGGAGGGCAAGAGCAAGAACATTATCTATTCCCGGGAGCTGGTGACGATGACGAAGAGTTCCTAGGCCAGGCAGATCAAGCAACGCCACTGGATAGGACGAGGAACAATACGGCGATACCGGGAGGTGAAGACCCTGTCGTCGTCCTGAGTGGCAGACGGATGAACAATGTCCGTGCGAGAGATGGAGGGAGGACGCAGAGTGGCGGGGTCAGGGGCATTCTGACCGAGTGAGGGACGTCACACGGTTGTTTTTACCACCGCATCCCCGATTGCATATGCCCATTCCCGCCATCCCTTGCATTTTAGGTTCTCCTGCTGTCGACTTTGGCATCTCAGCACGACAAGAAGCTGCCTCCTGCGTTCGATGAATAAAAGAGAGCACTCCGACCATCACTTTCGGGCCATTACCGTGTACTATTTTCGTGGAATATGTCGTCTGTTAACATATCATGTTTACCCCGGAGCTTACCCATTCGTTTCCTTATACGTTATTTTCTCTCTTCTCAATTCCTGTTCTGCGTAGGCAGGTCAATTTACGTGTACTAACTATTGTGGCATTGATGCACAGAGCATTCTAGTGTCTTTCCCAGCCTGGATTTTTTCCCCTTCCTGCTCATAGTGTAGCGGTGGAATAATAGCATTTCGAAACTCTATTATTGTGTGTTGGAAATGTTAAGCCAGGATGATATCCAACGCAGTAATTGCGTTAGAGCCCTATACCCATCCGCTACCGGCATCTCTCCCGGCTTTCACACAATCACCCACACCGACGCCTCCAACGCCTGAGCCTACGACTTCTAGTCTCTCTTTCCAAGCATTTTTTGCTTGCCTTACCATTTCGGACATCCTTTCTCGATGTCCTGGGGTGTACGTAGGGATGCAGCGACGGTTGACGTGAACTTTCCATAGTACTGGGTCAGGGAGTGAGTATGACAAGTGAACTGTGAGTGAGGATAGAATATGACGAATGGGATCCGGAAGATTAAATGACAGGGCAGGCAGTGAAAGGGAAAGGTCCCCCTTAACCATAACAGTCAGCTTGGTGAATATAGCAGGATGATCTTGCTCATAAAGTGAACAAGAGTCAAAGACAGCGCCAATAATGGGGAGCCCCGTCGTAGCCGATGTGTTTACTCCAGAATGGCTGCCATCTGGTTGACGAGGGATGAGGTACCCGAAGCCTGCTGGATGAATGCTTTCTGGAGGGGTTGGAAATACGAGGTTGACAACGGTGACAGTTGAAGAAGGGTTTGCAGTAAGGTGCGGGAGATGTTGGGAGGGTGGATTCGAAGAGAGAATGTTGGAAAGAACCGGTAGTGGAAGGGCAGACACGACGTGCGTAGCAGCAAGCTGAGGCATGGGAGCATCGTTGGTTGTTACCTGTACTCGGCGAGTTTTAGTAAAAGCATAAAACGCTGACATGTGTATACCTCAATCCGATCGCTCCCTGCCATTTTAACACCAGATATAGTCATGCCTTTCAGGATCCGCACATTCTCCTTTGATGCAAGGTACCGTTCCAGAGCCCGCGGCAACGTCTCTACCCCTTCCTTGAAGGAAAAGACAGAAACGGATTTCATCTTTTCCGCCAAGTCTCCCACCTGGTAAGTCTCCTCTTCCTTTGCGGTCGGACTTTTAAGCAGCCCTAACAGAACGCTCCCGTTCCCCCGTGATTCGGCTTCCCAAAGGGAAGGGAAAGCAGCTCTGGTAGATAACTCTCTTGAATCACAGGCGTATATGCCACGGACCAAGGCACTGCCAAACACTCGAGCAAAGTCGTGGCCGAACCGCCGAGTCAGGAACGAGTCAACAGACTCGTCGTATGAATGTTCGTTCGACTCGTTTATAGCAGAGGGGCGGTTCAGTGATTTGAATGGTTCTGCAAGAATAGCGGGAAGTAAAATTCGGGACAGTGATCTCGATTCCGACCAGGGTGAAAGAAGTGACCATAGGTCGGTAGGAACGCGTAACAATCCGCGACCATTGCTGAGATCTGGAACGTGTAAGAAGCGCGATTTAGCGGCGAGAGAGGATTTTGGTGTCGTTACGAGTTGGGGAGTTAGATCTAGCAGGTGTATCTACGTTCCGGGCCAACCATTGACGGTTATTTTCGGGAGATAAAAAGGGCTTACGAGTTCCAGTAATGCTTTTTCAACAGGCCTAAGCGTTCGTGGGCCTGCTTCTAACAAAACGGAGGAGGAGGACGAGGTGGGTGTCTTGACGGTGACACGTTCGCTTCGCACCCAACCTCCTACTCGGTCTGCTTTCTCGACAAGCGTAATACGGGAGTTGGGAAAACGCCGCGACAGATAAAAAGCGCTGGAGAGGCCTGTAATTCCGCCACCTAGGACGGCAATATGCTCAGGCCCGCTCTTTGCATAGTTTCGAAGTGACAATGCGGAGGCGTGCCTGACTGGATTGGGGATGTTGCGAAAGGATGGGTTCTTGTAATGGGGTCGTCAACGTGTCTCTGCTGTGGGTAATACACATGGCCAGACCATTTTGAAACCTGGGATCATGACCACCGCAAGATTGTGAATGCTATATGGCAGGAGGAGATTAGCACTGGTGACAAGGTCACGGAACCCGGGTACCCTGTCTGTACTAAAAATCCCGTCGGGCTAATCATAGACTCGCGAGTCTGTCCAAGACCAAAAAAGGAAACTCCCACGTGTTCAGAGCCAAATCAACACGTCGGCCAAAGCGTGCGCGCTTCACTGTGCGTGTGATCAAACTCCCCCAACCCCCTCCCCTCCTCTATTTCTCTGCACCATCCAATGTCTCGTGGGACAAAGAAAACAACGGCATCATCAATAAACACAGCGGAACCTTCCAGTGGCGGTGGAAACGGAAAGGAAAGGCCGCCCAGTCCGGCTTTATCTTCTCCAACTAGCGACGAGCGCCCGGTAGGGCCATTGGGTGTAGTGGTCCCGCCTGAAGAACGGGAGCCGGTCAAAGTAAATAATGCTAGTATGACAGAGCTCAAGAACGCCTGTGATGATGCGTTGAAACGCGTAAGCCCTTTTTTTTTTCCCCCTCCTTTTTGCATTATCAGTTACTAAGTAATCACTGCTTCGCACAGTTCTTGTCACGGCCAGAGTTATTCAAACAAATTCACTATCACACCGATATTCGCCTTGCCCTGGGCTGGCTTTCAGTGTTGGTGGCAGCCGGTACGGCGCTGTACGGCTACAAAGTCGAATTCGAACGATCGAAACCAGTCGTCTGGGTTGGCGTCATTTGTTATATCGCCTTGACGACGCTGCAGACGCTGTATACGTATTTGGTGCAAAAAGATACTGTGTTTGTCGGCAAAAGGAAGAGTTTTTCTAAACGTGCAAGTCCACCTGCCTCCCTTTCTACGTGTAAAACAGCGGAACTGATGAACGTCTGCAGATTATAACCGAACGGATCGTGATTGGGTCGTCGACTATTCCAGCTAAAAAAATCCAGCCACCACCTTCTGACTCGTCGTCACCAAAGGCGATGCCACCCGCTTACTCTATCTCATTATCCTATAACCGCTCAACCTCCGGTGGCAAGTCCCTCTTGGCGAGAGGAAAAACAGGGGGGTCTAGGCCCTACAACGAATTCTTTGATGATAAGGGTACTATGGATCAGGCGAAATTTGAAAAATGGGTTGGAGGATTGGTGGAGGACGCCATGGAAGGAAAGACGAGCTAAATAAGTGATGATGGAGGTAATGAGTTACCTGATTAAATTTTTTCCTTGATTACGATACTCAGCGTTCATATCATACCCATGCTGTACTGTTGCCATAGTGATCATAGGGCCTCTGTGTCTCAAGAAATGACAACACGAAGAAAAAACATTTCCAATGCAGTAGATAAACCAGGATCTGTGTATGGCAACAAGAAGTCGTGTTATTAGTGGAATGGCTTAGTCAATAAGATATTTTCGTTTGAAGAATGCATGTAGGTGGAATATCTGCCATACCCCGAGGCCCGCTAGTGAAAACAGAGTGAACCAAGCAAAGTTTTGCACACGCAAATTCGTTGACACTAGTTATATTTAGCCTCCAAACCAGAAAGACAAAGACAAAACGTACAGTTCGTATCGGTGAACTTCTCCTCCCGTCTTTTGAGATACGCCATTTCTTCTGAAATCTCTTTGACAACTCCCTCAAGCTTGCGCATTTCCGTCTCGAGAGTTGATAGAGATTCTTGGTTAGCTATCGCACTTTAAAATTAGGTGTCAGCGACAGGAAACGAATCGGCAGAAGCCACATGCTTGTAATCAACAGCGTCGGCTCCAATATCCACGTCCAGGTCAATGACTCTTTTTAGAGATAGTTGTTTATCATGAGGAACATCTATAGTTGCTCTCTATTTAGAACGCATACAACAGCATGAAGCCAGGGTGGATACATACCTCCGTCGACATAGTTTCTGAAACAGACCCCGACCTCGCCGTCCTCATGCGTGGTAACAGCTAATCTTGCTTCACCGTTAATCCCTTTCTTGCTGAGGTATGTGTTCTTCTGGGGTGAGGAATCAATAATCTCAACATCCACTCGCTGGTTGTCGCCTGGCCCTACGTTGGCCGTGACAATGACCAGGGTGTTGGAATGAGCAGTGTTCCATATACATTTTGATTGTGGGTAACGAGAAGCAGGGAGGCTAAATTTTATTGAAGCGACCTGTAATGGAAAAAAGAAGACGGTGAGGAGGAGAAAGAGGGTTGGCAGCATTGGATGCCCTTAGTGGCGCGGCGGTGAGGGGAGACGGGTGTAAGCAGGAAACAGTTTGGGAAACTCTTTCTCACGACCATTTGACGTTGGACTTCCACCGACAAAAACTTATCTAAACTCGTGTAAGTCTCATGAGTGAATCTTGCTTTGACTTATTCTTGTTCAGGTGCCTCTGACCCTGTTCCAACCAAAACCAGTCAAACGTTTGTAAAAGGCTAAGTTAATACGCCCTATCTCGGCCTTAATGGTCACTGAAATTTCTGGCCCCGCTATGCACTCTGTAAGCACACCCCCCCCAAATTTTTTTTCCAGAACAATCGTTCACCCTTCCCCCGTTAGCTAGGGGCCGGGTACGCTGATCCGTCCCATTGTATTATGCACCTGTACCCTAGGTGTTCTGTGAACAGCCAGAAAACCATGCCATACGACTGATGATGATCACCACTACTTCAATCTCAGCACCAAATATTAACAAATTGTCGGCGCATGTTGTCCACATGGCTTTCAGCTCTTCAGTCTCCCTTTGACTCTCTATCCCAATGTCGTTGGCAAGAGTTCCTCCCGCAGTCCGTCAATCCGCACCAGATGCGACACCTTGGCCCACGTTGACTGCGCCAACAGGATCAAGTGCCACCATTGATCCCAACGAGGGTGCGAACACGAGGCAAGGGAACTCTCCTTCCAGATCGTCGCCGCGAAAGATGAAAGGCCGTCCGAGGCAAGAAAGAGCGGCAGAGGAAGACATCAGATTTAATGTTGGCCCAAAATCGCCACGCGCAATGTTAGCCAGACGTCTGATGAGAAGGGCACGCCCAGAACGTGTAATAGACCCTTATACGATGGGTGAATTATCCTCTTGTTCGCTACACGTGGTGTACTGGATTTACCAACGCTTACTATAGATATCCCTGATTACCCGCCTCCTTCATTTCAAGAGGCTATATCCAGTTCCTCCGTCTCTGTATCTCCCACTACTACCATCGCTCCCACACTGCCACTGCCACTACCACCACAAGCGGATGGAAGTTCCTACGATCCGAACTTAGACCTCCGTCAGAGCCCTCAGAGTGATGATACTTCTACCCCTGGCGAACAACGTGCAAGCACCACTTTTGATTCAGATTCTGGCAGCGACAGCTCTCACGACTTTGTCGACATCCCTCGGACACGTGATGATGTGCCACTGGACCCTAGGCAAGACAACGTAGAGGAAAATGAAAACCAGCAGGGCCTCACGTTCCCGTCACCTCCGCCGAGGGGGCGTACGCCATCCCGTGTTGTCCTTGAAGACTACCCGGGAGAAGATGAGGAATGTGTCACTCAGTTGGCCTCTACAACCCGCAGGCATAACTCTTTGTCACCCTTGCGCACGCTTTTTCCATCTTTGCACTTCACGCTGCATGACCGGGCGGCATCTGCGCATCCCACGACGGAGCCTCCTCCTTCCTCTTCTCCTTACGCACCTGCCCGTAGTATGTCTTTCTTTCGAAGCACTACATCCCTTGCGCTATTAGGTGGAAGCACGACGCCGTCTCTCAAAACAAAATCTTCGATAACTAACCTATTGACACCAAGCACATCGCCAAAACGAAGGTTGTTTTCGCAGTCTAAAAGTAAAGCGCCAGGACGGCCAGAAAAGTTGGAGATTGATCCTGACAATGATAGTTGGGAAGTCATCGACGCGTCAGAGGCATCGGGTGCAGACCTCCTCGCAGAACCGAAGCCAAAGGACAAGAAAAAGAAGGATAAAGAAAGGGAAAAAAGGGACAAACGGGAGGCCCAACGCGGTTCGGTCTTGTCCGTCGACGTTCCTATCCCAGAGCCGTTCAGAAGTCAGGCAGAGTCTGCCTCCTTCTTTACCTCCACACCGGTTGAGACTATGCCACCTCAGCTGCAGCAGTTGCAAATTCAGCAACCGCAGCCTCGACGGCAAGTCACTGTACATCCCCTCTCCATGAATGACCGAAAGGTCCCAATCCCCTCTTCGGAACGTACCCCGCCTAGATCTCCTCAAATGACGCCTCCTCCTCGGCCTACCTCGCCTCCGTCGACACCCTCCCGCGCTCCACATTCCCCAGAGTCTCCACTCTCCTCACCGACCAAAACCGCTAATAGCGGACCGCAGGTTGCGTCTGTCCGACGGTGGCATACTGCGGGAACCTTGCAACCTTTGATCACGCAGAGGACTCAAGTCTTCAATGCATCCCCTCTAGGGGCTCAGACCTGGAAAGCCGAAGAATCACCGATTGTGGGGGAAGTAGGGTCGGCGGACACCTCGCTAAGATCTGCGGTGGAGACACCTTTGCCCCCTTCTCCCACTGACAGCATCCGATTGGCGTCACCTCGCAATGGCACGACGGGACCTGGATTCCGTTCTGCTATTGCCGATATCGCGGGACTTCAGTTCACTCCCTCGACGGATTCATTTATTACTGCTCTAGATACGTCCGGATTCGCTAGTAGTAACGGGAGCGGGGCAGAAACCCCTAACAAGAAGCACTACCATGGACGGCCTCTCCCCCTCGCCCCAGGTGCCAGACTGCCAATTGAACCGCCGTATTTTCCTGCCATGGCTCCCCTTGATGAAACATACGAGGAAGCGAACGGGCACTGCACAAGCTGTCCCGAAGGCCTCCTCATTGATTTGGACGATAATACCTTCGTGAGCGGGCAGAACAGACCTGAAGCAGCAAGATCCCAAGTCGACCTCGTTCGGCCGTCTGCTCCCGTCTCACCTATAACTGGGTACCCATTTATGGGATGCAGCCATGGGCATTGTGGACACCTGGCTACAGCTTCTATGTCAACACCTAATCTGTCGCAGCCAATATTCTCGAGCCCACTGCACGTCGTTAGCATGACCCCAAGTCAGAGCCAGAGTAACCGCGCGCCGCATGTTTGGACACCGTTGTCGCCCCTATTTGCAGCGGACACAAGATGGTTATGTGATTGCGGAGTGGATCATGGATATGAGGTAAGAATCTCGCGGCTTGTTACTGGCCCTCAATCTACGGTTGTTCTGACTTGGTGCGGCTTGTAGTCGGGTAAATATTGGGAAAGGCCGCATATGCCGCCGTCACCAAAGGATATCAAGAACGTTCCACCGTCTCCTCATTTAGCTCATCCACATCACATACATCCCTTTACCCTTGCACTGTCTAGGGCACAGACGCACCCGTCTGCTTCCTTGGGACCTGGGGCATATATGGTACCACCTACCGTTCAGACGAACGGGCGATGATGCCACGCTGAAGCTTCGTTTCCAAATGGCGCAGGCCGCCCATGGACAACATTCGTACCCTATGCCTCTTCCCACGATGGTCTCTTTTGGGTCAATCAATCTACAGGACTGGGACTCTACATGCATACCATTCACACTTGATAGTGTAGCATACTTTTACTTTTCGAGGCCGACACAGCCCAAGTTTACAGGATACTTCGTACTCCGTTCACTGACACTAACAACCGTTTGTCCAGTCTAAGGACGAATAGGGACAAGCGGAGTTTGATAAGATTTGTCTTCCAGTGCTAAAAATAGAACCAGAATTCTGTTGTGATTATTGTTCTCGTTCTCGCGAGGCCGCAGAATTACGAGCATACTGGTACCCCTGCCCGAACGCTAGCTGGTTTGCCCATCTTCATGAGGGTATAGAAATCTAGGTTGATGCGGAATAATGGCATCGCAGTGCATAAGCACCCAATGTCGCTTTCGCTGAACAAACGACGCCAGGCAGCCTAACACACGCATGCAGAAGGATGCCAAATGTGGATAGCCGTGGGTCCAAGAACCCTGGTAACGCTTTAGCCGCTCCGGCCTTGTTCTTCACTTTTGGCCTTCAATACTCCGAAGCGCTTTCACGCTAATGGTTTTCAGAGAAGCCGGATACATAAGATGTGGCCCGAGTGAAGATCGGTGGCCCATACCCTTCTCCACGAACCCCCGCTTCAAAGTTTGTAATTCTTTCAACCCAGCCAGAATACATCTCTGTACACGTCCAAATCTCTACAACCTACAGCGATGTTCTCAGCAACAAAATGGACACCATTTTCTCCCGCTCAAATCAATGGGAAGCTCAATGACAATAACCCTTTTTGGAGGCGCCGGGCACAGGAGTCCATGCCTACAACTCCAGTTGTTTCGCCCCCAACATCTTCCCAACCAGCTACCGATGTGATTGGCGGGTCCAGCGCCTCTCTTTCTCCACTGCCACAGCCCAGGGGCCGGGATAGCGCGAGTATCCTTGGACTTGACCCCAACGCCTGGCGTAGCGCACCGCCCGCGAGCTCCACCTCCAGCTCGAGGCGTCCAGCACACGGCACATCGCGGGCCTCCACAAATCCATACCAAACTTTCGATGCAAAAGGCCGTAAGAAGCTTCACAAAATACGTCAAAAGATTTCCAGAGCAGCGGAGGACAAGGGACTGATCCCGTTCGCTCTCCATCTTGTCAACATCCAGTCCTCCAAAAGCGTAGCGCGCTCCTTTGCGGAAGCAGTTAATCGCAAAGCGGAGAAGCTAAAACAGAAAATCGCACCTCGCACTTTATACCGGGGACCCAAGCTGAACTGGATGGAGATCGGGGCGTTAAAGCGCAAGACTGATGAAGAGGAAGGCAAGGCGGTAGATGATGGTAACGAAACCGGCGTCTCAAATATCGATGAAATTCTCGAGCAAAGTTGGAACAGGAGTTATCATGTACCTCAAGTCGTCATGCCGGGTGTGCATAAACAGTGAGTAGTGATAGCGACAGTTATCTTGCCCAACTGATGCGATGGCCCTACTAGATCGGATGGGGATGCGAACGACGGAGATACAGATCCTGGTACGGACACGGACATCGAGGGCGACACAGATGTTGAAGAAGATAAAGAGAATATTGATCCTGCAGAGGGCGTGGATCATACCCCGGCGTCGATGACCTCCTTTCCGGCCCGGCCGCCCGACCCAGCTACCCCGATCCGCACGCTTGATCCCCCTGCCCACCACACTACGGTGGTCGAAGTCCCTGATGAGGAACTGCTCGGAACGCCTGGTCCAGCTCGCACGCGGACACCATCTGCGCCGGAGAACATACCAGGCGCACCAAGAAAGGTTAGTTTTTGTGCAGAACACATGCTCCCAACCGTGCACGATCCTCTTGGGACGGAGTCCGTTGTTGGCGGCCCATTCGTAATGGCCAGCCAGACCCTACCCAACGCCCAAAATTCCTTGCCGCCAATTGTTAGCGACATCCGGCCTGCGTTCCGAGTAGAAGAGACACCTCAGCGGCCACTGCCCCCACTATCAGGTGCCGCTTCTCAAGGTCAACAGGCAAACGAACTGTCTCAAATTACATCTTCCATCAGTAACGGCCAACAACAGCAAACGCCAGCCCACGGAACGCAAACCAGTTTTGCCAATTCCGGGATACCAATCAACACTAGCGGTGAATGGCAGCATGTTCCAGGTTCTCGACCATACGACTCGATATGGTCCGATGCTCCCAGGACCCAATATGCCTCTCAGCAGCAGCAGAAGTTACAGTGTGCGTTCTTGGGTGCGCAGTCCACCATGCAACAGCCACAATTTTTACTATCCGGTAACACCGTCAACCCTGCAGATCAGCGGCCGCCACAGTCGTCATATCATTCTGCCAGTCATCATCATCATCATCATCATCATCCTCCGCCGAATAATGGCTCCGCTTTCCCGCCCCTCGATGCTACTTTTAGCTTCCTGAACACAATTCCACCACAGCCTCAATGGTGCACTTCGTCGCAGCAAATAATTAGACGATTACCAGTTCTCGCCAAGGACGAGCCGTCAAATAGACCGATCTTGTTCGGGCCTCACGGTATCGAGGCATTCTTGAAGGAGAAACACATCCCGAGAGATGACCCAACTCCATTTCTGGATCCTTGCATGAATTTAGATTCCCAAGCTTGGCACGCAAAAAGGAAGCGCCTTCTTGACGAGTTTGAAAAGAAAAAGCGGAAGAGGCCTGGACCACTTGATTACAGGAGTGTGCTAGTGCAGCCGAAGAGGAATTATGTTGGGCATCCACCGAAAGGTTCTGAGGAGGATCTAATAAGGCGACTAGTACGTCTCGATATGCACATCCCTTTAATGATCATGAGCTAATTCTCATATCTTCAGGAACACGAGAAGAGATTTAACAAGCTGAAAACCCAAAAACGAGTTCGTTTCCTACTACCGGAAGAGCCACCCCGGAAAAAGAGGCGTACAGAGGAAACAGACCCCCCGCTATCTTCTGGCTCCAGGCTAGAACCCAACCCATCCCAGGTCGACAACGCAGCCGACCCAGCCATGCCGGGCGCATACAACATTCAATTTGACGGCGATTGCACGACGAAGATCACGGGGAAGCGACAATTCCCGGGAATCACAAGCTTATTTTCCTTCCTGTTTGGGAGGCCCTCTGAATCCTCCGAGGAAGACGCAGCGCCGGTCTGAACACTTAAATCCCACCACCACTCACAATGGCAGATCAACAAAGGGGATTGGCTGGTAACAGTGCTACATGCCAGTCAAAGGCTACTTTTGTTTAAGCATTTAGCGGTACCGTGACCGCTCGCACATGGTTCCCACCTCCTCGTCTACTTTCCCCGGTTTGGGGCACATTTTGCAGCGCGTCAGCCGGAAACCTTGCTTTCCCTGGTTTTGGAACGGATACTGTCGCACTGACGTCCGCCGAAGTCATGCGGAGGTCGTGTCCCGGCTTACCACTGTCTGCGCAATTTGGTCGAATACATCAATCAAAAATACACGGCCCACGCGGCATACAGTACGGGGATATCTTTCCCTCTTTCGCCTTTGTATCTCCTCCCATCACGAGCATGGCGCTAAGAGCTGATGCGAGTGCTGACCCCAACCCCACCGCCTGGATATTTTAGTAATCAATATTAGTTTAATGGGAGAGCTGTTACCATACCATAGTCAAACCACGATACCTTGACACTGTCTCGAAGGGGATTGGCATTTTGTGTGTGTGTGTGTGTGTGGCCAGTTTAGCGTTTAAAGCTAGAAGCTCTATGACGTCAGAGTGATGCGCATAGTCACGTCGTGACGCGTTCTTTCGGTTAACGGAAGCCGGTACCAGAACATTGCACTTGTGCAGCTCACGTCACCCTTGACAGCACTTTTCTCATGAAGTGGCTACTTGTCCAACTTGCCTATCCGACCCTGGTATAATGTGGTAAGGCAGGGGGGGAGAATATGTGGTATATAATCAAATGTGATGTACTTTTTCCGCCGGGCACTTTCTCTTACCGACGCCTAGGTGATGACAACGGACGATCTATCACCACTGTTTCATCGGTTCCTTGTCAGTGTATGTGACCTAGTTCCAGTTATTTTCGCACTCAATCACTAATGTTCCATCATAGTGCGCCGACGGTAGGTTAAACCTCCTTAGTACACAGTTCATCGCTACATGTCTTCTTCAGTCGCCGCCATTTCAATACTGGTATGTACTATGGCGGGGGGCTACTATTCGGTCAATTACATACGCGCCTTCAGCTATACGACTATCTCCTGACGTTTCAACTCGAACGGATTTATATCTGGCATTCAAGATGGAGTTGCATCAAAGTTCTTTTCTTGATAATCCGGTATATACCGTTTGGTTCCTTGTCTTTTGTCTTCCTTCTAGATGGTAAGGAACGTACCCCGTCTTCCGTCAATATTAGCCAATTCTGGTAGGTCAAGGATCTAGTCCGGAAGAATGTGTCTCGGTCTCGAGAGCCTACGCCGGTTCGCCTCCAACTGTTTTCATTGATACTTAAATCTGACAAAAAAAGTAGTCATCGTGACATTCTGTACAGGCATAGGTGAAAGTGAGTTTTCCGAGAACTTGCTAACCCACATTTCTTATAGTCCATTTATTAGTCATCCTGACATTGCGGACTTGGGCGATCTGTGGCAAAAGCGACAAGATGGCGATAGCATTTCTCGTATGTTTCCTGTTAAAAACAACGACAGCATACGCCCTTGAGGGCATCTGGTGGAATAGCCTGCGATGTGAGGCTACTCTTTGAACGAAACAGAGCCTATATATAAAAGTCATACTTGTCAGATATCGTCCTACCATCTGACATGGGTTCTAACTCTGGCACTTGCGTACTTGTTCACACGAGCAAGATCCTCTGGGGATGTTGGGCATGTGTCGCGGTGTATGAAACAAGTGCGTCACATTCCTTCCTTCCTGTAGTCACCTTCATACTTAACCCCCCCTCCCCGTTCTAGTGGTGACCTTGATGTTAGCGACTGAAGCATTCCATGCTTGTTCGTGCATTTTATCTCCGCGCCAATTGATTCTTATCATCAAGATATTCAGACAAGTCGGGAGGTTTGTCGAAGCTTGCAAAGGTGGTCTACAGCGATGGTACGTTCCTCCGTGCTGGAATGAATATTTCCTGATTGTATCCTGCTATAGGTCTGATGTATTACGTCTATCTTATGGGTATGTTCCCCAGTGAGGTGGTGGTGATCTTATTGTATGACATACTTTGCGTCCTAGCCGTCTTCATCTGTACCGTTATATCAATCATTCTGCTACCTGTGAGTTCCCTGCCATTTGTAAATGTACAACTTTCGCCAACGTAATCACTCCGAAGCCGAACATGCTCCGATTCCTGTCCGGGTGAGTTTTGTTCACTCGGGTAAATTTACGGCTGGTGACACCATCACTTATTAGTCCTTCCCATGCAATACATATGTCGCTCACTGCTCGCGTAATTCTACACGCGCGAAAGCAAGCGGATATTTCTACAACATATGAAATACCATCCTTTTACTAACAATTGTAGCGTATGCATTTGTATTTGTGACAGTGAGGATAGCAATCATATTGTTGACGTGTCGCTGCCATCATGGCGTGTGCATGTAAAAGCGGCACAATAGAGGTAAACAGCATTTCCAATGCGAGTCAATGAAGAGACTGTTCTAGTTGGAGAGAAAGTTGTTTTGGTACCCTATCGCCAGGAACATGTCTCTGTAAGCTCCGCCGAGTTTATGAGTCTGAATTCGGACGACTATGTGCTGATCAAATGGTGATTGAAGAAGTATCATTCATGGATGAAAAACGAAGAATTACGCCGTCTGACGGCGAGCGAACCGTTGAGTCTGGAGGAGGAATATGAAATGCAACGTGAATAACACATCATTTCTTTGTAGATTCTTATTATTCTGATACGGTATGGCAGGAAAGTGGCAGTCGGACCAAGACAAGTTAACTTTCATTATACTATACAAGGATGATGGTGTCGATTTCTCCAGCGAAGAAACAATACATCCATCTGATCCCCGTATAGCCCTGCTTCAGATGGTAGGCGATGTGAACATTTTCTTACATGGAATCCTTTCGTCTCCAGAACAAACCCATCACACAACGAAAGAGGATCAGGTCGAGAACGATGAAGAAAATGATCCGGAAGCAGAGGTGGAGGTCATGATAGCAGGTAAAGAAGAGGCACACCCGTAAATTCAAGCTCTTGACGATAACAAACTTATCGACGCAGAACCTGCGTACAGAAGACACGGGTTAGCATACGAAGCCCTGCAACTAATGCTTGGCTATGTAACTGGCACTCCGGAACTTTTCGATAAGGATCAAGGTTACCCGTCTCCACTGCAAATTCCCGCAAAGTACCTTGTAACGAGAATCATGGAATCAAATCTACCAAGTATCAAGCTGTTCGAGAAACTCGGTTTCGAAGTCACTAAAAGAGTTGTTGTCTTTGAGGAAGTTGAGATGCGTTGGAATTCCCAAAGCAAATAATTCTTCTGACATGAGCGTGAATCAAGTATGTATATAGTTCGCCCCCTGCGGCCAAGCCTGCTGCCCCGTCGGGGTTCCTGCTAGGTCGCCATTCAAAGGGGGGCTGGCATGGAAAGGAAGGACAGAAATTGCATTGATAATTTAACAGAGTTCCACGAAAAGATAATTTTTCGTCGTGTTGGTGACGGCGTGGATGGCTAGCGGGGCGTTTCCGTTGGGCCCGCACAAAGATGCCATTCCCACGCCCCAGTCTCTAAGCGTCGTACGAAAACGAAGTGACGTAATGAGCGTCCGACAAGATCAGTCTGAGTCTTAAAAAGTCTCACATTTAGCTCTCTTGTTGTTCTGATTTGTCATCACATTGGCATCATCGGCGCGTCGCCGGATCATTTGTCGCTTGACCACCGGTTGTGGCCGCTTGTCGGCATTAACGGTCTCCGATTCTGCTTCCGCACATGTCGCATCTTCTGCACCAGTAACTCGATACTCAGTCTTATGTATGTAATGGCTGCGAGAAAATACCTCCAGGCCTGGACTTGGCCGCGGGTGTGGGCGCAAGGGCGCAAGGCAAGGAAGGCTAATTTTAGTCCTTAAGAGTCTAATATCTGTCATCCTGTGCGTCTTATGTCCTCCTTTCCATTTTCCGTCGGCGCCTTTGTCCTCCTGCCTCCACCAGTCCGACACGCACATAATTTCATCTACTGGAATTCACCCACGTCATAGGTTCCGAAACACACAAAAAGTGTCTTTAGGGGGAAAAGACGACTATCATGACTACCATGGCCACCACCGTTAGCGTGACGGTTCCCTCACCAATGTCCACAAGCAACCCTTCCTCCTCCTCCTCCGCTTCTTCCCCCACCTCATCTTCCAATTGGCCTGGCCAGTCGAACTCATCAAATAACTCTGCGTCACAAGGCGTCAACTACTTCTTCGGCTTCCTCATCGCGTTTGTTGCGCTCTTACTCTTTTTCGTCGGGTGCGGCTTCGGCGCTAGAAGGTCTCTATTACGTAGCAGACGATGGCACCAGTCCCTCGCCGGACAAGGTTCCGCTCTGCCCGGTGGGGACGATATAGAGGCGCTTCTATACCCGAACGAGCCCGCGTTGCCCATTCTATGGGAAAAGCCATTTCAGAAGGGGACCGCCGGGCAGTGGGAATCTATGGTGGTGAGTCGTTTCTATGGACTTGGCGCAGGGTCTTGATTGACGCACCGGGTATTGCTTTTTATAGCCTCTATCAGCTTCTGTTCTTCCAAGCGGAACGGAAGCTACGCGTCTACGTCCACCGCCCCTAAACTCGCCTTTGCTCCCACCGCCTAATTGGTTATCGCCCCAGCCCCGGAGACATCGAAGACGGAGTCTCGAGTCTATCATATTTGAACCTTTTACGTTCATGTACACGATATTACATCCTAGTCTGCGCCGACAGATGTTGGCAGTAACGGCAACAGATACAACAAACGATAGCCGCGGGCCGATGACACGCATAGCTTCACATCCTTCCGCTCCCACATCACCCCCAATACAATCACCACCACCATTGCAGACACAGCCAACGCTGCCATCTATACCACAAGGTAGTATACCAGCATCAACCGGAAGCACCGCACTTCCTGTTGAGAAGAAGACGTCATCGGACGATTCGATAGAGCTTTTTTCAGGAAAAGTCGCTGACGTGCAGATCGCCGTGATGATTGCCATGCCCCGCCAAGTTCGTCATGAGAAGGATGTCCCGGATTTTCAACTGGGAATTACGAAAGTGCCCATGGTGAAGCCTGAGCTTGAAGCTTGAATGATGGGTTTTTTCATCACGCCATGACCATTTTTTGTTACGCATATAATATACGTCGGAACAGCACTCGTAATACTCACCTGAACAAATTGTACAGTCACCACACATTATTTCATGTTCATATGGCTCTAGTGAATTGCCTGCTTAGAGTACTCAAAGGTCATATTAGTGTTTACTAGAATCCTGCGGTCCAGTCCGCTGAATCAGCCCAACACCTGTAATAGTACCTTCTGCCAAAACATCAGCCGCTTTCCTTCCTTCCTTTGCTACATCCTGTGCTTTACGGATGAACTCGTCTTGTACCGCCTTCGCCCGTGCAATCTACACGTGTTGATGTTGTATTTGTATTGTCCGGTCCATAGTTAATTATCATGAGTCAGGTGAGGCATCATGCGATCACGGAATGAACAAGGAAGCGAAAACAAGGACGTGAGTAGAAGTGAGCGAGAGTGTGAATGTTGCAAGACTTGCCTCTTTTGGTTTATGCAAACACTCGAGGTAGTCGTCTGCTAGCGGACGGCATTCGGTGGGGTTGTCAGATTGGATGTAGCACTGGATACGGGTTAGAGTAAGTTCAGTGAAGGTGGAAAGGAAGGTGATACGTGCTTTCTGGAATTCCTGCCAGTATGTGAAGCACCGGGAGCGACCTGCATCGGTGTGAGAATTGCTGTCCACTTATCCGTCCTAGTTGTAAGAGCTAAACGGACCTCCTGTATAACCGAAACCAGACTAGATATCATCACGTCAGAAAAGGCACTACAACGAGGAGGGTTGGAGAAAACAACACACCGCCATTCGTCTTTGACAACTTTTCTCACTTGCGAGGGAGTGAGTGATGTGACACGGGTGTGACTAGATAGATACGAAAAAAGAAAAGAAAAGATCAAATTATATCAGCCCCCCTCCCCCTCAATAGCCTCCTCCTTCCCTTGCTCCTATGACGGACCACGCAGAACGCGCGTTTGCAGCCACATTCCTCAACATTATCTCCTCCCAGCCTGTCATATTCAATGACGACTATCAACAGCCCCTTCCTTACTCGCTTAAACGCGTCCCTGTCCTCCCCACCCCTATTCCCCCCCCTCCCGCTACCAAGAAACAGCTCCAGGCCAGTGATGCATCCGGAGGTGGTAAGCCTGACCAAACAACGCAACTCTTCTTCTCTCTCACCCACCCACCCCCTAACTCTGACCTTTTTTTTTTTTTTTTTTCTCAAAGCAATCCAAATCACATTTAAATCGATCAAACCACACGCCAGTTACACGCTCTCCGTACAACCCACTGACACAGTTGGGAATATCAAATCCCAGCTCGCTGAAACCCACCTCTCTGCTCCTCCCGCAGACGCGCAGAGGCTTTTGCTCAAGGGTAAAGCACTCGCTGATACCAAGCTCCTCCAGGAATATACTATCCAAGACGGAAGCGTCATCACGCTCATGATCAAGCCAGGCGTCGAGTGGGATCCGAACACTCCGCGTCAACCTCCCAAGCCAGCAGAGCCGTCTGCTAGTAAACCGTTTTCATCCTTCTCATCCTCCCCTTCCACGCTCTCCGTTGATATGGTGGGTGCGACAACAACGCCTGGACAGGCACCGCAGAGGAAACATAAACATCAACGGATACCTTCTGTTGTCCTTTCGCCGTCTCCGTCGGCTTCAACAGTGGACCTTCTTGCATCTGTGGATGGAGCGCCAAGCTCAAACACCCAGGAGAAAGATATCCTTCTGACATTAGACTCGACGGACATTCCTCAGCCGATTCATCCAGAGACCTTCTCGACTTACCATGATACTGCCGCTCAACCTGAGTATTGGAGCCGGTTGTTACAATTCCTCAGGTTCGTCCGTCCCTAACCTGTTTTGATGGCTTATCGTTCCCGAAATAGATCCGAATTTACGTCCGAGTCAGACGCTGTACATGCGTTCGAGGATTATCTCTGCGCGACCAAGGCATCTTTGACTGCTAATGAAATCGCAAAGATTAGAGATTATACGGGGATCGTTGGAATGGCTGGCACATGATTTTGGGGTTTGGTGATTAATTGCAAGAAATTGTGTGTTTTACGTGTATATACTACACGTGCACTAGCATGCATGTCATTATACTATGTTCACCATCAAGTTCATCTATCGCCAAGCATGCCCTACATCATTCCGCTGAAATTAGCTCAGGGTGCATTGCAAACATAGTCAAAGAGCAACAAACGTAGTTACATGTATAATCAAAATCATCCTTTCTGCAGAGGACGAAGAGAAAAGAAAAAACGCATTTCAGTATCAGTGGTTAAGTCAGTTAGAAGAGGAAAAAGAAACCGTGGCTTATTGTTTTTTCCCGCATCAAAACTTGTTTATCAGCTTCCCCCGCCGGCCTTTCTGGACCTCACAACCTTGTTCCTCAACGCCTTCTCTTTCAATTCATTTTCTCTTTTCTCAAGCTCTGCTTTAGCCTGTGAGCCATCATCAGAGCGCTAATGAGATATAACATAGCAGACATGCCTGGTCTCTGTCGTCATCGTGCCACTTGGTCCTCCTGCGTTCGAGCTCGGCTTGACCTTTGATTTTAAGCTCCCGGGCAATGCCAGATCCACTTGAACTAACGGCACCTGCGTTAGAACTGGAAGGCCCACCTCGATTTTCTTTCGAATCAACATCCATCTTATCCCTTCGTTGGCGATCATCCCTTGGACTCGGACTTCGGCTATATCGCTTTTTTTCCTGTCCTCTCCTTCGTGGGGAAGGCGATCTTGAAATTGACCTAGACCTAGACCCCGACGAGATGATTGACGGGCTCCTCCTCCTCGCACCACGTCCTGGCGGAGTAACGCTCCTTCTCCGTCTCAGGGGGGTTGGGCTACGCCTTCTGGAATAAACTCGGGGAACACTTTCCCTATCCGAAGGGAAGCTGGGAGACCGCCGAGTTGGTGTTAAACGGCGCCGCCTAGCAGGCGGGCTCCGACTGTCACGGTATCGCCTATCACGGTCGCGCTCGCGAGGTGGTGGATAGGAGGGCGAACGCTGCCTGCGTCTTACTGGCGGTGAGCGGGATCTGGAGCGGACTGGTGAACGTCTGGAAGGGGAACGTCTTCTGTTCATAGGTGGAGCATTGTGGACACTACTGGTGATCGTTGTATTAGTAGAAGCTGAGGGTGGAGAACGTGATGTATACGCGTCTCCCGACGGTGTACGAGGCAGCTTACGACCACCAGGTGGTGGCGGCGGGGGTGGTGAATGGTATCTGCCACCACGCCGTGGTGGTGGAGAACGAGTTCGAGACCGCGAGGAGCGACTGTCGTAGCTCGGAGAGCGCCGACGTGGACGTGAAGAGGGAGATACACCACCTCTTCCACCACCACCTCCTCCACGACGCGGTCCCTGTAAAGCCAAAATTTGTCAATGATGTATCCATGTGCGTGGAAGGGTAGGTCTCTTACACCTCCGGGACCTCCACCTCGGAATCTCTCGTCACCTCCGCCCCCTCCTCGGCCTCTTCCACGTCCCCGACCGCGACCTCTACCCCCGCCGCGGCCAGCGCGCTCCATTTCTCTAATTTCGTCAAGGGTAGAACGGCGATCGCGTTCATCAATGGCTCGTGAATCATTTTCACGTGCTTTTCTCATCTCCACTTTTTTTTCTTCAACAAACGTTCTCGGGACACCAGATACTTCTTCCTGTGCCTCAAGTAGAAGCTTCCAAAGTGCCGCCATGAAAGTCGGCGTGTCTTTTGTCAAAAAGCCAGTAAGGTTGATCTGCATTTTTCGTGGATCGGGAAACTGCCACATGGGTCAGAGGGTTGACGGGTGAAAAAAAAAAGTACAAGTCATCGACAAACCGGTTCTTGAGTATCTTCCATCAATCCCATAGCATACTCAACTACGACCTCATCCTCAAATCCAACTAGCTCTACAATCTTTTTAGCAACCCACGGTCTGATCACTGCCAAGTTGACTTTTCGCATGTCCACCTAGTAGCATGCATATAGTCTTAATTCTTGAGATTTACTTGATTCCTGTACCTTTTTATCAAATTCCAGAGGAAACTTCATCGTTTTGAGGAGTTTAAGTTCTTTGTCTGAAAACCGCCTGTCCTGTTCGGCAGAGGTTCCTTTGAAAAAGCCTGGGTACGGTGAGCAAAAAAAATTAATGGGTGAGCACAGCGGAAGGATACCGTATAAATGCGTCTGGTCTCACCAGTGTCAGCCATTTTTTGACCAGGTATACGGCGTGAACGTGAACCAGGATGATTGTGGGTGGGATAAAAGCGGGCGACCGCGTTGTGGGAAAACCGGATCGCTTGATATTATGTCATGTACACATTATTTATTCTACAATAGTTTGTAAATCTGGTCCTCCCCGTCCATTTTGCTGATATGAGTAAGGCAAGGTACTCGAACCGGACGTACTAGGGTATACAGATGTCAACGGTTCTTCCAACGGAGACGGAGTCTGCTTCTCAACAGCCACTTTTGTCATGCGGATGATAATCAGGTTGAAAGCAATTGCAGTAACTTGGAAGTTCTATGAATGGCTTGACGGTAAAGTGACATATCTCCTCAACGGTGGCAGGACTCACCAGTGCAGACAGGAAGAACTGTGCAAACACATTTGTTGTAAAGATTGAAATGAAAACCATGACGGACGTCGCTGTATAGATCAAACCAGATTCGATGATAACTCGCATGACGAAGAGAACGCGCCGAGTAAGCAAGTTCTTGAACCTTGCGATGCTGACTATCTTGTACATAATTAGAGCTGTCGCGCACATATCACCCTGTGAAGCGTTTACAAAACTCAAAGGAACACTCACAAGTTGCGTACAAGTTCAAAGCGATACTGCTCGTCCAGAAAGTGATGGTGACGTCTGCCACCACCTTGATGTGTACTGCCTGATGCCGTTGAAAGGCTGCCCGTACGATCGTGCAAGCGACGCCGACCATCCAAAGGATAGTCGGAAAGATCATCACAAGTATCGACTTGTCATAGATGATCCAACACCGGTAGGTCTACATAAATTTTTGTAGTCAGGCGTCAAATCATGGCTGGCGAACGTAGGTACTGGACCAAAACTGCATCCACCATGAGGTTCTGTAAGTGCGAGAGAAATGACTAGAGTTAGTCATTAGTCACAACGCCCAAGTAACGCACCCGGACTTTGTAATCACCTGAGCGATGTTACTCCAGATAACGTCCGGTTGCGGCCCTTTGATCAGCTGCCGGATCCCAAGCACGCTTCGTCTGACAGCAAATGAAGTGTCCAAGGTTGTTGACACAAATATGGCGAACGTCGTGGCCAGGATAAACCAGTTGATTTGGTACGAACGCTTCCACCCATCGTAGTTGTAAAGAAGCCATCGGAGGCAAACAGGAAGCGTTGCAAGATAGAGGCCGTACAACACAGAATTTGCGAACAAAATCGCAACCTGACCCTCGAGCAGTGGAACCATGCAAAGAACTTGGGCGCAAAAGCATCACTTCACTTCCCGGAGCCGGCCGTTATAAAAACTCTTGGCTTGGGAACTTGGAAGAGAGGGACATTACCACAAGGTTAAACATAAGCGGTGCTAGAATTCCCGACGCCTACTTGATAGATGAATCGTTTATTGGTTTAATATTGATATCCGACTACGAGTACACAGCTAGATGATGACAGATCGACAGGGTGGTGTTGGCGTAAAATGGCGTCGTCAGTGGAGCCGAATACCGCATCCATTGCGCTCAAATCCCCTAAGCGCAAACTTTAAGTGACATCTTGTATCCAAATCAGATGGTTACCAACTACGTACATACAGCTATGTATCGGTGGCTATATAGTCTTATTTTAGGGCCCATCTTCCGACGCTCCGGTCCAAGATCCCCAGCGGCAGCGGCGGTGTCCACGAGTTGCAGCGGGCAGCCCTGCACTGCACATATAAAAATGTTCGCCATGCGTTTTCGGTGGGTTCTAGCCCACCTGTTAATTTATTAAAAATTGCCTTAACAAAGTCAACTTACCAAAAAAAAAACCAATCAACCGTGGGCGGCACAACACATTAGATGGAAGCACATGACCGTTCCACCTTTCCTATCCGGCCTCAAGGCCTGATGGCTCCACAGCAGGCAGATCTTGCTCGGTAATACCTCGGTCGCCGCGCCTTGACCGATGCTTCCCCACCTCGCTGGATGATTGCGTACCGGATGATAAGTCGTCAATAGCTGTCAGCCGGACAGTAGTCAATGCCTCCATTTCCACCGTCGTCGTCGTGGTACGACATTCCATATATTCCGTCGAATCGGTTACGCGGATTATAATGAGGTTGAATGTGATCCCAGCGGCCTGGAAGCTCTGTAAAATCCTGTCAGTTACAGATTCACCTCGTCAGAAAACGATACGGACAATGGCGGAAACGATGAACCCCGCCGCCAAGTGTCCGAAAATGCTACACATCCAAAGAGTGACGGTCGTGGTAGTATACAACATCCCTGATTCGATAATGATCCGCATTGCAAATCGAACCCGCCGCGCGTGGTGGTTACGTATCTTCGCGATGCTTGTGATTCTGTATACAATGAGCGCTGCGAAAGAAGAGTTCTGGTTCAGTCCTGAGCAGTAGATTATCATCCGAAAGATTAGAACTCACAAGTTGCATAAATATTTAGCGCAATGCTGCAAGCCCAAAACGATATGATAATGCTCCGCACTAGTCCCACGTGGTAGTCCTCGATGGGTTGCCAATACTCCCGAACGATTGCGCAAGCAAAAGCAGCCAACCACAGCAAGATGGGGAAAATAAGAATAAACTTCGATCTTTCGTAAACAATCCAGCACCGGTACGTCTTTCCACAACGATCAGTCAATGCACAACTTGAGACAGGGGAGAATGCATTTACCAGCACCGCATCAACGAGCAGCGCCTGCGTACTAACCATACTAGACTAACCAAACACCCTCAGCGTCGAATAATTCGGCACAAAACCAGGGGACCTACCATCACCATGTTGCTCCAGAGCAATCTGGAAACTTGTACCCCCATTATACCGAGCAAACTCCGCCTGATAGATAACGCCATGTCCAACGTAGAGGTCACGAAGAGTAGCATCGTTACCGCCAACATCGGCCAATTGATTTGACGGGCGGGCTTCCAGTCATCGTGAGCGTAAAGAAGGTGGCGAAGGCATAGCAACAAGGTTACGAGATACGCCCCGTAGAAGAGCGACTCAACGATCGTGGCCGCAACGTCGATTAACAGCGGTGGTAGCATCTAGGAGGGACATGCAAGCTGTAGGGCTACTCAGAGGCCTGAGAACGTGACTATATTGTACTCCGGAAATTGGACTCCGGGCTCCTATTCGTGTTTCAGTGCGATAGCCCTGATAAAACGTTTCACCCGTGCTTACCGGTTTTTGATCCATCGCACGGATATATGTTGTTATCTGCTACGAACACGTTCAAAGCGTGCCTAAGACACTTTTGTCAATCGGTCCCTGTTGTATCCATAGTTGTTTTGCAACGAGGGGATTGATAAGAATCGCTTTGGGACAGTTTGGGACTCGCCTAAATTTTGACGGGATCAGAAATGCGCAGGTGTATTACGTATACTCAGGCTTCTGACACGTTGACACAGGAACGGAGTATTTGGCAACGTAAGATCGCTCAGCACGAGCTGTAGACTATCATTAAGACGCCAGGGAGGAAATATTATGAAAGTTGTAACGATGCGCATAACAGCTGGTATCTTTCATGATTGCTGCCGAAGGCGACAATGTATTATCGGACTTGGGAAGACTACAGAGTTTGAGGTTACTCCCTTGGTTCATAAACCACACACCCAACCGCGGCCAACCACTGATGCTTCTCTTTTTCTCTATTCACTGGGGACGTTTTCCAATCTGTTGTAGAACCAGAAAGACGTGGAAGCAGTGGAGGAAGCGTAGCTGCCGTCGCGGCGTAGCTGTAGATGTTTGAGCATTGCCCTGAAGATAGAATGGGAGAAATAAAGGAAAGAATGTGATATTGTATCTCCAGGGGCAGGTCTTGGAATTGGAAGGTAGTGGACCTATTTGGCGTGGCCGCAAAGCTAGAGGGTTCTCTATTTTTAGGTGAGGATGTAGGAATAGAACCTCCGCCAACGTTGAGGGCGTGATCTATGGAACGTAACAGGGCGACACGAGCGTGGCGCAACAACTCCAAAGCTTGTTGCTGCGTTTCGCGACCAAGTTGCTCATTGCGTGCTGTAATCTGCTTTATCGCAACAATGCAATCCTTCCATGCGTCCGTCAGGTTCCAGTCTGTTAATTCTCCACCTGGGGCATCATCGTCAATCAAGCCAGCATCCATTAATCGGTTCGAATGCAATCCGAGAGATGCAAGAGAAAAATTATGTTGCCTCACAGCATGAATGATAGCCGAGACAGCTGGGAAGCCAAGGAAATTTCCATTGCATTGGAGGATATTGAGTTTGCATCTCTTGGACGAAAGATAGTCCTTGAAATGCGGTAAAGACCGAGATGTGATATTCATCGTAGAGAGATAGAGTTCACGCAGATAATCCGATGCCAATGATGGAAGAAATATCCCAATGAAGGCGTCCGACATGTCTTGGTTGGAAGTTAGGGATAGTATTTCAAGCTGAGAAGCATTGACAGCATCAGTAAAAATGCGGCATATGATGGGATCGCCCGTGAACACATTCTAAAAAACCAACACGTCGATCTTAGAAGTTGTGCGACTGTGGGGAATACGTACGTTCTGCAAGATTAATTCCTTCAAGCTCGTGTTGCCATGGAGATAGGTCGCAATAGCTGCTAGACCAGAGTCACCAATAAGGTTCGAGTTCAGGCTTATCTCGTTAATTTCATAGTGTCTGCCAATGTCTGAAGAGAGGAATTCGAATAGAGCGATACATCCGGCATCGCCGAGTATATTATGTCCCAGAATCAGCTTCTTGACTACCCGCTGTGATGTTATAGCCGAGATGATTACCTGAGCACCTGCTCACAAGTAAGCTATGCTGAACGCGAAATGCAGCTTCGCGGGAACTCCGACCTTGCACAGAGTGTAAGCCTGAATCAAACTGGTGAATGATCTGGCGCGGAAGAGGTATTGGAGTGAGTTTGGCCGCAGGAGACGAACTGTATACTTGATTCACATTCATGTCGTCAAAGTTTGCATCGTCGGTTTGTACCGAGGTTGCCCGTGTGTTACTATCGGTTCTGCAGTAGCGGAGGAAGAATTGTTTCCCACGACATGTTCTTCAGATATAGTTGTCCACAGCTTACGCCCCTCTTGATATCTGATGATTCAGTGTCTCAACGACTATATAGGCGGGCGGCTTTACTGGGGATACTTTTCATACGCTGACGACATCCTGAAAGAAATGACCATACCGAGGACCAAACCTAGCAGTCACCAATTGCGCGGGCAAAACCAACTTGCGGCCTGTGAAGTTTGAAACGAGGCATACCACTCTGTGTTGTTCTGTAGAGGCAAGTTGAAAAACGAACGCACTGAGAGTGACCAATGTCAAGAATGTTCATTACAGTGGCTTTGAACCGTTTCATAGTCCATTTCCGAAAAAGTGGGTTTGTCGCAGCATTGCTAAGAGTGTTGGGGGGAGGAGGGTGGTCGCCCGTCTCCTTGCGAGTACATGGGAGTCGCTGAGTGAAGTCTAGAGCTTACGAATGGAGTCGAGGAAAAATGTGCTTCCATTTTGAAAACAGTACTAGGATGCCCTAGACGCACCTACCTATATACCTTCAAAACCTTGAAAATGCATTGTAAACGAAGCAGATTATAGACAACTCATAGACGCTTTCTCTTGCCATCGTATCACGCACGCCGTGTGCCAAGGGGATGGTATAAACCGCTTTCCTTCCCCTCTTCGCTAGCATGATGAATGCTCTGCGCACCTCCACTGTACTAATCTTCTCACTCGCCACGCTCCGAGCGTCGAAATCCGGAGTACTCAAGCAGATTCGGGATGTGTTGGACTTGTATAGACGGAAGTAGCAGCACCGAAAAAAAGGTCATACCATCGTAACCGTGACTTTGCCTAGATTGGCGCGAAGTTCCCGTACTCACAGTGCCAAGCTATGGTGTTGGAAGCGTCGCTGCCACCCTTTCAAAGTATATAACTTCCCGCTCTCTGTGGCCAGATTGGCCATGAACCTCGGGCGTTGACTAAGGCCACCACCTCTACGTCAGCCATTGCTCGAAGGCCAGAACCCCGAAACCCAGTTCCTTGCTGAAGGTTTTTTGCGCATATACTGGCTTGATTATTAGCAGACTCCTGTTCGCAGTGGTGTGTGGGATACAGACTCTAGCAGGTCGTTACAACTACTTGTTGAGATCAAAACCGAC
>AYNK01005193.1:0-21137 GCA_000497225.1 Amanita jacksonii TRTC168611 | reverse complement strand
GCGATTTCCGTGTCTCTCTGCAGCTGTAATTCCGCTTCTTCCTCGAAAGCGGCTTTATAACTCTCCTCCGCGGCCTTCTCTATGGCTTTGGCTATGTCTGAGCTACGTTGTTGTTCCCATTCGATACGCGCCTTTTCCTCACGCTCTCTCTTGGCTGCGGCCGCAGCTGCCTGTTCTGCTTTCTCCTTTTCCAATTTCTCGACGAACTCCTTCTCTTTTTGGTATTCAATCTCGTATGCCTTCATTTGTTCCTCTTCCCACTGTCTCATGCGTATAGTGTTGGCCTCATATTCCTTCATTCTATCCTCCAGCTCCTTGCCAACGAGCTTCCATGGGAAGCGCTTCCAGCCCCAATTCGCGGCCATGACTTCGGCTTCGTAGTCGGGGATCTTTCTTCCTGACGACTTGAATTCTATTAATTTGACCTTTTCTAGGATGATCGGGGGAATAGCCATGGGGCGGTTCACCCCTCCGCCGAACTCATTTGCATCTTGCGACGATTCTTGACTAGCCAAGATGGTTTGTCTCTTGCCTGCCCTAACTTCTTCGACCCTCAGGTCAATTTCGTCTCGCGATAAGCCAAAGTTGCGGATCCTCGACATAAAGATGGGGACTTCCGTTATCTCCTCCTCTTCTTCGTCTTCTTCGTTGAATTGCAGAGTCTCCTCATCTACGCTCATGCCGTATTTCTTGTCACTAACTTCCTCCTTTCGGGCCTTTATCTTGTCAGTGATAATTGACTGGCGCAACGATTCCTTAATGTTGCTTTTCTTTCCTTTGTTATTGGCCGTTGCGTCTTTCTTTCTCGATAAGCTCGGCGACAAGATCGTCCTTGGGGATGTATCTATCCCCAGCGGGGCCGGAGATTGCGAGCTAGGGACTTCTTCAGTCCCTGAGGGGGGGATAGTCTGAACTTCTGTCCGCGTACTGACTACGCGCGCAGATCCTTCCTTAGGCCCATCAAAACCCCGCGGGATATCTTCTGCTAGCAGGCTTGCGCTTGCTTTATCACCAATCGGGGCTTTGTTCCCCTCTCTTGCTGGGACGAATTCCCCCACCGGAGTGAGGGGGTACAAGGGTCCTAAGTCTTTATTGTCCGTCTTGCTACCTACCTTGGCCCTAGTATGCTCTCGTCTCTGGCGAATTTCTTCGAGCTCCTTTTTGACATTGCTTATAATCTCGTCTTTGACCGTGAAATCCCCAGCTGGGAAAAAACGAGGCGGAATCTCGCCACGCCCTTCCGGCGTTTTAGTGCCCAAAATGGTAATCCAAATGGTACCAGCATTGACGCCGTTATACTGCCTGTAATATTCCGGTACCATTTTCAAGGACGCGATGCAGTCCTCCAATAGGTCACCATTGTTATGAAGCTTAGCGACTCTGAAATTGTGTGCTACGGTTTGCCAGTACTTGAAGCCGTTGAAGTGTACTCCTTTCGGAGTCCGGGCGAGTTCCGCAATAGAGTCTCCTGAGTCACTCAGGTCCGAGAGTTGTTCCAAACTCTGTATCTCATCAGGAATGTTTTTGGTTTTGAAGTTTTGAAGTAAATAAGAGAAAAGAGGAGAATTAGCTTCGTCTTCCGAAGCCATGACCATACACGTGTTTCGACCTGGGCCTTTCTTTCTAGTTGCCGCGGGTAACTGATGTGTACGAGGTCGTGTATGGGTTGTAATCGGTTTTCGTGAGGTAAACTAACTGGAAAGATTTTTGCTTGATTTTTAAAAGATTTTATATGGGAAAGTAGATGATGGATCAAGAGAAAGAAGGGTGAGTCTTCGTAAACTTGACAGACTGAGGTATGACACATTCTCTATTACATATTACCTACTAATAGCTACTTTAGCTACATCTGTCTTTACAGATACTCAGTGTCATTTCTGTTATGAATGATAGGCCCCATTCATTTTCTCTCTATGCATTCCATTACTATACTTTACTTATCCCTTCTCGTTCCATTAGATTTCCCTTTATGGCCACTTATGGAATGTTCTACACCCTTCTGGAACATTCACAGACATTCTCTCTAAGTCCTCAGACTTCACAGACTTGTCTGGGGTGATGACGTGTCCTTCCTATTGTGCTGACACATCTCCTTCCTTATGGGGATAGCTGACACATCCTTTCTGCTGACGTGTCCCCTTCCTTATTTAGCCTTTCCCTGTCTATATAAACCCACCTGTATTCTCCCTTAGTCCTTAGCTTTGTATACACTCATCATCTCCCCTCCTTGAGCTTGCCTTGTCACTGCTAAGTTAGACGCCTCTGCTACAGGAGGGATACAACGTCAAGTCATAGCCTAGTGCAACCCTCGCTTGAGAACCGAGACCCCTTCCTTGCCTATCATCCAGGAGCCCTTGTTGCTGCCTGAGAGACTTTACCCAAGTGACCATAACAATTTCACTGCAAACAGAAGGAAGTCCCCTTTTCTTTTCATGTCATTTCCTTTTATCATGCCATAGTGTCCCATCATGTTTGTGTATCACGTAGTGTTAAAGCATAGCAAGGTCACAAGATACGCTCCATGTATCCTGCAATAGTCTACAAATAAAACCCCCTGTTATTCGGAAAAAAAAAAAAAAAACAGGCTGAGATTGGGAGTGCTCATCATGCCACATCCAGCCCAAGTGATTGGGACATGTCTTCACTAGTAGATGACCAGGGCGAGGTCATTGTTACGCAACCTGCGCATGTTCCCCCAACTTTTCCTGTGCCCAAATCTGTGTCTTCAGCAGGGCGCTCCGAGGTTGGAAAATAATAAATGACATTATGCTAACTTGAAATTATACTGTACTATTGTGCTTATGTTGTAGGTTAATATTTTGTAGAATCAAGCCAGGTTCGGACTTTCTCCCGGGTCTTTTCTGCCTTCATTTCACGTACTTGACGTTGTCCCTTCCTCGCATTATGCATCCATAACGCCAAGATCATGTCAGCAATGTCAGGGGTCTGAGAGTCAGCAGCCGGCGCTTCCTGCTTTCTCTTCTCTCGACCGGCATCCCGCGCACCACGCACAAGCCTCCGCTGGCTACGTTTCCGATCACCACCTGATACATCAACGTCTGGCTTCCCGTCGTCGTCGTTATCATCATCATCGTTATAGTAAATATTCCTGGTGCGTTGTCGGGCCAGGTTCACAAATTGACGGATCCCCCAGGTGTTGAGGGCAGCACAACCATAGGCGACGTCGAAGAGAAGAGGTGGTGGCCAGTCAGCATGGGCCACACTTTGCCTCGCATCCGAGTTGTGAGGTGCCACGAGTGTGGTGATATGATCAGGCGCCTTGAAGTGCTGCAACGTGAGGCGACTGGCTGGAGGCAATGGACCCTGATGTTCGGCATTGGGTTGCATGACGAGGGCCACGTCGTTGACAGACATCGCGAAATTGGGGGTCTATTAATTAGTTCAACCACATAAAATACAATTAAGAAAATAACTAACTTGCAGAAAAGCGATCTTAGAGGCCCCAAATGGCTGGTGTAGCAGTACAGCAAGTAAGATTCCGTTACGCGGATCGTCGATACCATCCAGGGGTGGACACAAAATTTCATTCCTATGATCGGCGAGACTATTCATGTACTGGGCATGGAATGAGAACTGCCAGTGGCAGTATTTCAAATATTCAGAACGCACCTCACTTCCCTTTTCGTGAGGAATGATGTGACACGCCTGAAAGTTTGATTCCACACAGGTCATCAGACAGGTTTCGTCGCGATTGGTGACCCTCTGTGCGAAACCTGCCCGGCGAGTGGAGATGGCTGACGTATCCGAAGTCCTGTCGTCCATCATATCAGGGTCAAGCAGAAACGCATCTGACATTGTATGAGCATCGAGTCCTTGGACGCCGAAATAATACTTACCTTTTGAGTCGGGTATATAGTAATATATACCAGCCTGTATACCGACCTCCGAATACTGGACCACTTGGCCAGCGGTGGACAGAGAGATGTGGCCTTCAGCGCCATAGATCGTAAACCCGACATACCGCAACCACTTAAGAGGGCGCACTGAGAAGCGCTGACACGCCTCAACAGGAATTGATAGCGCGGGCCGGTATTCACCATCTATTGACATATGGAGTTCAACGATGGCGGCCATGTTGGATGTTGAGATGCGGCTGACGAGTCTGCGTCCGTTACAAATTACGCGTATTCCCCTCTTGACTTCATCATTGACTTAGGCTATTACGTGATGTTCCCACAGTCTCAGCCACACACCCAACCAGCGTGAGCGCACAAGCATCATTGCATGGGTATCCCTACCGGACAGATTGTCTCTATCTTCCTCGCGTTGGTTCTTCTCCTTCACTTTCACACTTATTTACCAGAGTGGGAAGAGCTACGTGTTGTGTCCCCTGATGCGAACTGGAAGAACAAGGCTCACATCGAATCGAAGGCTTGGGACCAGGAAGAGATTTGGAACCATGTTCGTTCGTTTCTGTTCCTCAGCAGAAGTACATTCCGGTGAACTTATAGAACTTAGATCCATCCTCATAGAACCCTCATTTGGCATCACTGTTATCGCCACTCGCCCATCCGCTTCGAATGCGCACGTTTACTTGTAACAACCACCTTCCCTGTTCTTAAAGTTTCCCTTCTCACACTATGCTTCCACCTTAGGTCCCTCTCGACTACTCGTCCCCCATAAGCTCAACCAACCAAGCCTCCATCGCCATCATTCGCATACCATCCCCCTACCGACACCGTACGAAAGAATATAAAGGACCCATCTTGTTCAATCCCGGTGGTCCGGGAGGAAGTGGGGTCGATTTCATTCAATTCGGGGGTAATTCGTTCCGCGCCGTTTTGGGAGATGGATTCGACCTGGTTGGTTTTGACCCTAGAGGTATAATGGGACCACTATTCTCCTTCCTTCTTTTTTTTTTTGACTCCAGTCTTTCGCATCCAGGTGTTTCCCGATCTCGCCCTTTTGTCTCTTTCTTCCCTTCACCCTTGGAAAGGAGCAACTACTACTCTCGACAATCCGCATTCAGGATCGTCAACTCGTCTACTAACAGTATCGCCGAACTCGTAGCTGGCTCGCGACTCGTTAACCTACTTGCAGAGCAATCTAACATGAATGGGAGCCTCAAGTTCTTCAACACTGACCATACTGCGCGTGACATGTTGAGTATCATAACAGCATATAGAGAGGATAAGTTGCAGTATTGGGGATTCTCGTGAGTGTAGGTTAAAATAGTTGATTATAGCGCGTGCTAAATGAACTTGGTTTACGGATAAAAGGTATGGAACAATCCTTGGTGCTACCTTCGCAACTCTATTCCCCGCAAGTACATTGACCATCAATGCCATTCAATCTCCCTAACTTGTACTAGGACCGAGTCGGCCGTCTCGTCATAGACGGTGTCGTCGATGCCGATGACTACTATTCTAGTAAGCTTACATCGCCTCTCAACTATCCAACCAAACTCATTTTTTTCCCCTCCTCAGCATCGTGGACTACCAACCTGTTAGATACCGATAAAGTTTTGGAAATCTTTTTCGACTCCTGTTACCAAGCTGGCCCTTCTGGATGCCCATTCTACGCGTCTTCCCCTTCAGCAATATCACAGAACCTCACCAAGATCTACGAAAGACTTTATTCCAACCCTTTACCATTCATTGCCTCCCCATCAGGTCCCTATGCCGTGGTTGATTACGGCCTTCTGCGAGAGAACATATTCGGTGCTCTGTACGGGCCTTACGCTACGTTTCCCCAGCTTGCACAGGTGTTAGCGAGGTTGTCCAGAGGTGATCCGCCGCTCGTGAAGGACATGACGAACCTACCTGGCTTTAGTAATGACGGGCTGGATCCCGAGAACCGTGTTGGAGAGGCACAGATTGCAATCGCATGTAACGATGGGAAACGGGTACCTGGGACGGTGCAAGATGCAGAAGCACATTTTGAAAGGTTGGGGATGGTGTCACGATGGGCGGATACGTGGACAAGGATTCGGACTATGTGCGCGTAAGCATTGGATTTTTGCCACACTCGCCTATGATGAAATATTATGCTAGGGGATGGCCAGATTATCCAAAATACTCTCCAGGTTGTCACGCTTTTGGAAGGTGCTCCATATATGGCGCATATACTGACCCCGAGCCTGAACAGATACAATCGCCGCCAATACGAGTTACCCGATGCTTTTGATCGGTAACACAGCTGGTAGGTACACCACTATGAAATCTTTAAATACCTAACCAAACTCCTTTATAAGACCCCGTAACTCCTTTATGGGCGTAAGTCCTTGTATATAACGCATATAGTCACTAACCTACGTTCACCGTTCAGCGCCAAGAAAATGTCTAAATCTTTCCCAGGTTCAGTCGTCTTGACCCAGGATTCACCAGGGGTACGTTTTTATTAATCCAACCTACATAGATACATGTTACGCACCTGCGCATATAGCATTGCTCAATCTCCGGACCGTCCATATGCACAATGAAATATGTGCGCGCGTATTTCGAGGACGGAACATTACCGGAAGAGGGAACCATCTGTCCCGTTCTCGGCCGTCCCATCCCTGCACCAGATGCCAGATTAGCCGCTTTGAGAGCTGTGCCGACTGGAGGTGCCAGGGTGGATGGACAGGTGCCATTCGGTGAGTTTAGTGAGATGGCTACCGAAGATATGGTATTGGCAGATGCGGTGATGAAATTGAGTGAGTCGTATAGTTTACCGAGACTCTGATGCTAGAGTTATGCTGGAATAACTGTTGGCATGGACTCGAGAACTTTTTGGTCTGCCATGTATACATTATTAGAGGCCTGGCCCTCATCTTGTGGTTATCATATCCAACCTCACCATAGATCTAAGGATGCGATTTTATTTGGTAGGTTGCTGTCGACCATAGACCGCCCTCGTCTACTTTTCCTTGTACTGCATTCATTCGTCCAGTGCAATGGGAACTTGACCATGTGAATTGTACTACTACATCGCTTTGTATCGTATAGCCAGATTACCGACGATAACGCACAACTTTTCATATTAACCAACCTTTGAAAGTTTTCAACGCACCATCCCAACTACCGCCCTCCCTTCCAACATCAGCGTTCTCCCACTCTACAACACTCTCAACTTCGTCCGCACCCAACTTCCCTCCATTGTAGAGATGGGGAAACAAACCTTCACCCGGCCTCGGCCCGCATACTTTTGCATCCGGGCTCTCCCATTTTATATCCTTTTCGACGCGATCAAACGGAATTCGTAATACATAAACTTTTGGGTCCGACGCGAAAAAGTGACGCAAGGTTCCCGGTATCTGATCGGCTGTTGAAAGGTGGATGAAGCCGGATGTTTCGTCGAGGGCGCTCAGTGGGAGTTTGAGCGGCAGAGGATTGGGAGGGGGTGAACTGGATGGGATGAGTTTGTAGATGAAGGATGGGTTGGACATGGTTGATGTATGGCAGACCCCCGTTGTTGATATGCGTATGGCGGCCCCTTCCTTTTGGGCTGGGGCCTCTTACGATCAGCCCATCATTGCCAATGCCAACCTCACCGGGACCCAATCCTTCCCTATTCTCAGCCGCCCAAGGTGTTCATACCCAGGGAGGCGAACATTACGTTGCTGGCCGTGACGTGATACATAACCATTTCTACAACGCACCAGGGCATTCTAGCGCCCATCCTCATGAAAACGATGCGAACGTCATACCCGGTTTGGTCATTTCCAAATCGCCTCAATCATCAGCTGAACAAGCTTTAGACCGCCCTGAGATACCAGCTCCCGGGTCGTCTGGCCCCCTATTTCGATTCCCAGATGTATCCAGATTTTTTCGAACTCGGACCTTGGACGTGGACATTATCAGTATCGTAGAGGCAGAATATTCTTCTCTGGTGAGGTCATATGCAACGAAAATCATGTATAATAATGCGTGGGTCAACTTCTATTCCGCAGCTCAGCCGATCTTCGACCATGGTGCCTCAAGTCTCGGAAATGTACCTCCGCCTTATGTTGAAGCATCGGCACGGCTATCCGCTCTACCACCCCGAGCCTAAGCGGGGACTTCCGATTGAATATCGGCGGAAGGGTATCAGAATTGGTGATGTTGGAAGGATAACGCCGGACGGTGCCTTTGATTTCTTGTTCAATGTTGATTCATCCCAGGCTGGCACAGTCAACCCGCCTGCACTCCCAAGAGGTTTTGAAACGATTCCGCCAATTGAATTCCTATCTGAAGATTACTTCCATCCTGATGAACACTTGCTAAGCAGCCACGTCTATCAAATTCAAGACATGTCCGTACTATAAATAAGCTTTTGAGAGGTCATCTAATGATGAGGTTGTATATCGTATAGGCCGGTCACCTACAAGTTTTTGGCTCCAGAGGGATCGGTTCTCCAACTACCGGACGGAGCTACATTATTCGAGGCAAAGAACATGAATGATCTCCATAACCTCGCCACTCGCCACGCTCAAAGCTGGTATGAATATATGGCCACGCAAAGGTCGATAGACATCCCAAACGGATCGCTGTACGTTGTTACTGGATGTATCAAGACGAGTAATTGGGGCATTGGAACGTTATATGAGCGACCTTCAGACCGTGACTACCTTACCTTTATATCAGAAGATCAATCACCACGGCGAAAGTATGGATGGCGGAAGTCAGGTCCCATTATGACTAAAGTCGGACCGACATCCACAGACATCATCATAACTGACGATGATGACAAAAACCAATGCGTGTTTATACGTGGCTACAAAATTGCTCTTGGGGATAAACTATGGAAGAAAGTGCGAAAATCGGTATCAGTATTGTCGAAAAAGGGAGGGGATTTCAACATTTCATCCTCATCCTCTGTAACCAGCCACCCCGGTGGCCTAGGAAACCAGAACAACTCCCTTGGTCGAAGCGGCGGAACACAAGGTTCCGCTTCTGATCATGTCGTCCATAGGTAAGATTTTTCAAGTTGTCCGCGGAGGGGGCAGGTTACCGAACGTGGATTTTGTTACAGCTCCACAGACCACGAAGGGCTTTATCAAAGTATTGATGACATGCCCATTTCAGGCGAGCTTGATGGCGGGCCAGAAAGCCTTGTTCTTGAGCCGATTATTAGCGCAGCATCTCCTGTTCGTCATCTAGATGAGAATATGCCGCGTTCGTTTAACACGGTGTTAGGTACATCCCTCAGATATTATCATTTCTGTACTTGCACACGTTGTGAGTTTGGAATTCATTGCTCCAAGTGGATATTAAATTGCCTTAGGAATCCGAAGCCGAGGTGATACTCGTACACGACAAGGAATGGTGTAGTTTATTGCCAAATGTATATTCCACCTCGAAAGTCATAAATGCGAAACTGAGTGTTTGAAGAACTTTGCAGAAGATCCGTGGAATCTTGATGTCAAGGGCCTACTCAAAAGCATTACCCAATTTTGTGTAGCTGCGCTTGATCACAGTGGTAAGGAATTATACTTTCTGAACCTCAGAGATATCGGCTCACATGGGGTTTTCTTAGCCTGTGCTTCGCTCGCCAGGTAGGTTTCGTCATTACCATCGTTCGGGTTATATTCATGGTCAGCGCCGATGGAAGGGCAACAGAGGCCGCCGCGGGTAATGCCCCCCGCGATGTACAGGAACTGGATACTACAGACGAAATTACCTGTACGTTCATTCTTCATCATAAATTTGACCATTGGATGAATGGTTCGCAACGTTTTACTGTAGCACCGACATCGCCCAACAGCCTAAATACTATCATGACTGCATCTAACCTACATTTTCCCAACGAAATAATGGAAGAGATCCTCAATCATCTGGACCTTCTATCCAAGATGAAATGCCGAGCTGTAAGGTTGTTTCAAATAGACCATTCTAGGTGTAACTCCCCTTCCAGGTCTGCTCTGCCTTCCGGGAGTTGATTGACTCGTCGCCCTACTTCCATTGGGAAAGAGAGCTTGCTTTATCAGGAATGGAAGATGGAGGAAATTACTCGCTAGTCGCCCGTCGACAGATGTTGGAGCAGCATCAACAAGGGTGGACTAAAATGCGTTGGAGTAAAGAGAAGAGGGAGAAACACATGGGTGGTGTATCTCACACAAACGGGACTGTATTTGCGCACACTGATTCCAACCGAACGGTGATATACGTTAGTCAAGCGGCGTCCCCATCGCGCAACATTGAAGAAAGATCCTGGAAAATAAATACTGGTGCAACACGATTGGGCCTTTTCGATATGGATACATCTCAGGATTTATTAGTAATATTCGGGAAATTCTTTGAGTGAGTCTCTTTTCCTCTCGGCAGCTAGTATATTGAGTAACTTGGGTTAGGCAACAGAGCCAGCGTATCCATCAAATCTTTATATGGACACTGTCTACGGGGGACCCTCACCCTCTCGCTACTGAAACCCACGTTCTGACCCATTCCTCAATACGCCAGCAGCAAATACAATACCGGCGTCACTCGATATGTGGACAATATTTGTGCGTTATATTTCATGACACCACAGCGACAGAAGCAGAAATCAAAATATGGGACTGGAAAACTGGCCAAGTGGTTGCGGTAAGTCGATTAAACTGCGCGATAGCCCAGTCCTTTGCAACTTAGGTGTATAGAATATAGAAGGCGACCGTCTTAGGGATGCCAAGTTTATAAGCGAAAGACACATCATTATCGCAAGCGAGCAGGAACCCTGCCTTATCGTTATCGATCTCATGGTCCAGCCTCAGGAGAAGCAGAGGATCGATGGCTTAGAAAATGCATACACCTTTGCTTTTCCACCTTTCGCAGAGACGGCTGGAGTGACCTGTGTCGACTTCATAGCAGGGCCGGGCCCCGCCTGGAGGCCGAATCCAGAATCCCGCGTACCATTTTTTACGACGCGCAACGATAGACTTCGTGTTATTGGTCTCGCCGTGGACGATGGGAGTGATACTGACCCAGAGGCGGTAATATTTACACTGGACTCTACATTCCTTTCCTTGATCGAAAGTGCTACCCGCCTAAACACTAGACACTTCGACTGGTCTATGTGGGGGCCAAACGGCACCCGAATGATTATTTTCACCTCTAGCGACATCTGGTACACGGCTTATGGAATGAAGTTCGCTTCAAATTTACAATTGGTAGGAAAACCCGCCAATTACGTTCACGTGTACGACTTCAATCAGTTAGCGCTCAAGTGGAGCCAGAGTGATGGAAATGGCGGGACAGAATTGAAAAAGGATGGTGATGAAGGGTGCTCAACAACATCGGAGGGAGAAACAGGAGATTGCTCGCAATATACCAACATCACGGAACCGACAAAGGTTGCGGCGGGTAATATATTTCAAGATGATGTCGAAACGAGGCTTGGGTACAGAGCCAACCGTTGGGCTATTCCGGGGCAACCAAACGTACGATACCCTGAGTTCTGCGGAGAAGATGGGATTAGACTTTGGGTGAGTAAACAAATGAAAGTCCATATGCACTTACAGAAAGGCATTCCTTGTGTCGATTTTAGTACGGGGAATCCGACGTCGAGGAAGTTCATACCTTGACATTCTAGTAGCGCCTGGCTTGTCGCTCGCATGATATATGACTATGATATCTAAAATCTTCTCCGACTTCATGCGATTGTTATAGAATCCACTAGTCGTTATGCAGCACACACACGAAGACTTCTCTGAGCCTATTGGACCACCTTATCCCCATTAACCGCCGCACAGGATTTGAATTGAGCGAATATAAAAGGAGCATGCCAGGTTATGAGGGTGACAAGTGTGAGAAGGCTCGGAGTGATTCAAGCTGTCAAAGCAGCTTGATGGCCGGTCGCCTTTCTCATCGGCTACTTTGGTAACGGTGTGAATGGCAAGAACAACAAAAATTAGCCCTGACCAGGGATAAATTTATCTGCCCCCTCCTCCAATTTTACGCATCTTCAAACGATTATGATCCTCCCCCGTGTCATTGAAGTTGCAATCGCTACCGTCTCGTCGACCGCGTCGCACAACACAACATGCGACGACCTTCACCACTGTCGAACTATTTCCAGCATTGTATTCAGTTGCGCGTCAACGATATTTCTGTGCACCTGGGTTTCTGTACATCCTGATGTCCCGAAAAATGTAGATTCTTGGACCAATGGGCTACTGACAAGACGTATCACGTTTATGATATTAGCGCTCCTGGCTCCAGAAGGGATATTAACATGGGCCTTGTTCCAGTGGGTCGGTTGTTGTAAGGACTTGAAGGACATTCTCGGTGAGAGGAACATCGTTTCGTGATGCACCTGCCTTATATTGCACACCCCTGCCGCCCAGATGACAATCCAACTTGCACATGGACGGAGACACATAGCATGTTGGTAGCTATGAATGGCCTTGAAACAATATCAGAGGACGGCAGCGAAAGACATAGGGATGAAAGGTTACGCCTTGATGTTCCAATGCCATCTGAGGCGAAGATCAAAGACAGGGGAAAGGGCGACTACGTCTCAAAGACCATCACGCTCGTACAGACACTTTGGTTCGCAATACAAGTAGCGCATAGGGTCAGCCAGGGCCTCGATGTAACAGAGCTGGAGCTTACGACTCTCGGGCATGTCATACTCAACATGTTGATCTTCTGGTGTTGGTTGAAGAAGCCATTGTGCATGGAATTTCCCATCGAAGTGCGTGAGAAGAGAATGGCAGAGAGGAGGGAAGCGGGCGAGGCAGGGAACCAGGAAGTGGAACAGAGTGAAGAAGCAGCAGAGCTCAGAGAGCGGGAAGACCGCAGAGCCCCGGGACCATCGATTCGGGTAAAGTTAGGCACATACATTGCAGAGGCCGATAGGTACGGTAAGGGATGGGCAGCGATTCCTCTCGCTGTCGTTGGTTGCGTCATCGGCGGACTATTTGGGATGGTCCATTGCCTCGCATGGAATTCGACGTTTCCCACGCACGTCGAGCAGAGCATCTGGCGGGTCTGTGCTCTTATTGTTACCCTGGCCCCTGGCCTCTTCATTTTTGCCTCGCTTGCCATGAGCGAACTCGACATGGAGTGGATCTTTCTTGTCGTCCATGTTCCCTTGGTCGTTGCTTACTGCGCTTCGAGAGTCTGTCTTCTCGTCCTCGCACTCATGGCGCTCCGTGATCTCCCACACACCGCTTTAGTGTCCCCTTCTTGGTCAATTTATATACCACACATAGCCTAATTAGTTCCGTGTGGAAACCTTTAGTCACCGCCTTGTACTTCGTTAAAATGAAATCGTTTCTTCCCCGTACCTTCGACTATCTTCCTTGTGTATTTTTGGAAATCCCATCCTGGTTATCTCGTTTTCTGTATCACTCTTGTAACCATATCGCTACCTATCAGAGATCCCGTCTACACAAGAAAAAACATGCTGAGTAGTCGAAGCTTGCATTACCACACTGACTCTGTTTACCGCTTAGCAGTTTGAACGTCGTTCCAGGGCTAAGGAATCATCTTACATACCAGTGCGTGGAGTCAAGTATAGAAGTGCATACAAGAATCGTTGAGGGACGACATGAACCCGATAAAACATAAGTATACGGCACATGAATAGCAAATGAAGATGAATAATAATAATGGAACTCAAGTCTGCCATGACGTTGGCTCGTCGAGCAATTGCTCCTTTGTTGATTACTCTTTGGAACTCGTCTGCTGTTTAGTATGTCCTATCGCCATCGCCTCGGTCCACAAAGGCTGAGGTATGTGACTGATAATCGATAATCTCGCAGCATATACTGTACTCACGCGTATATAAATATCACGTTAGCAGTTGCATTACACTCTCCTGTTAGCGCTATGAATAACGTCCGCCATAGCTTTGTCAGACTTCAAAGCAAACGTTTGATGCATCTGATCGGTATATTTGAAGTTGGAGTCCAGCTCCGCCATGCACTCTTCCATGCAGCGACTCATATCTGAGTCGAATGGGCGTTGACGTCCATGGCAAATATCTCGATAGCAGTGTGAAACCTAGTGGTGAAATGTGATGTTGGATGGTATATACAGGAAAAAGGACTGTATCATTCACCTTGGCCTTCCATGCCGGCTTCACTTGGGGATGAAGAGATAAGTGCACCTTGAATGTATTGTTTGGATTTCATCGGGAAGATAGCGGCGATTTCCCCCACTTACCGATGGCTCAGTTTTAGATTTAACTGGCACTGGATATTGACTGGTCGTCTCGCTTATATCTGCTCCACGATCAACGAAATGATGATTTTCAAGAGAAAATGCCAGCTGGAAGGTGGTGACAATAACGATAAAAGTTATGATAGCATGGGATGTGAAGGGCATAATAGAGGAAAGAACGGCGTTATGGGTCGGGAGGCCTGCTTCACTGACAAGGGCTGCCACACAAAAAAAAGGATTCTTTTATACATGCCATGAAACCTCTCCTTTTTCCCGTTTCGGTTGGCGCCATGATAATTTATCGCCAGCCTCCAGGGTAACAACAGACCAGCGCCAGGGGAAATGCATGTAGCATGCACGGCTGGGAGCGCCTACTACCGTTGCGATCCTATTTCGAGGTCCGTACGCACCTCTGATTATCCTGATGGTCGGTAGGGGAAATGCTGTGCACCCTTAATACAGTCAGGCACAGTTTCTCCCTCCTCGTGCCCCAGTGGCAGGTAACTCTTCCACGTAGGGAGGTAACTACCCACTGTTCGACAGGGGGGAAGGGAGTAGAATCAATTAAATTTACTTGCGTTGATAAGGGAACGGGTAAAAGTGGATTCAGGGAGCAAGTCGATGTGTCAAATAAGCGCGGAGCGTCGCATCGTCCAGATGATGTTCAACATCCTGAACAGTTGAACGCACAACATTGCAACAGGGTCTCCCCTTGCTGATAAAACTGAAATTATGGAGTCAGGTTGCGTGATTTGACCGTCCCCACCTTGTTGCTCCCATCACACCATCCTGAACTCGATATTATTCATACCTAAGCCTTCGGGAATCTGATACGTAGTTGATCCAGGCTCTCTCTGGTTCCCAACGCAAGCAACCGGGTCAGCTAGACACTTGACATAGTAGAGTTGGAACTTACCGCCTGTGTACACGTCGTACCCAACGTGTTGATTTACTGATGTTCGCTGAATAAGTCACTAGGGGCGGAATTTCCCATCCGCATGGCATATGATCTCTGCACTCTCTCTAGTCGAAAATTGAATGACATTAATTTTGTCGGCAATGATGAACTGAACGTTTTCCACGCGAGTCACAGTTGTGTCACAGACTCGGATCATTGCTCCGGTGACAACCGATACCAAACGGAAATTGGCCACTCACAAAATACCTGCAGGTTTAGAACTCGCGTCAAGGCATTGCCCCGCCACCCATTACTGGGTTAATCGATTAATCCTTTCTTCACTGTTCTTTAACTGTCATGATGGCAGCTGAGGCCGCCCTCAAGTCCCTCGTCGTTCCCGCGCTCACGAAGCACACTGCCACTGTCATATTTATCCATGTGAGCACCTTCACATTTGTTGTCACAAGTGAGACATTATGCCTTTTCATGACGATTAGGGCCTAGGCGATACGGGCCATGGATGGAAGCCTGTTGCTGAAATGTTCAATGCGGATCCAGATCTTAGCCATATCAAATGGGTGTTACCTCATGCGTAAGCTCCATACAAACATATAGGTGACACAACCAAATTGACATCGGTACAACTGTGTGTAGGCCAGCGCGTCCCGTAACTGGGAACTTCGGTATGGTGATGCCTTCTTGGTATTTCCGTACTCTTAGATCATATTTTCAGTACTGAGCTTGGTGTGATGTATTCAGATACGATATATATTCTTTCGACGCTGGCAATATCAACACACAAGAGGATGAAAATGGGCTACTATCATCCTCTGGATCTCTCAATCGCCTGATCTCCGCCGAAGTTGATGAGGGTATTGAAGCCAATAGGATCGTCATTGGTGGCTTCAGCCAGGGTGGTGTTATGTCGCTCCTAACAGGATTAACGTCTGAGAGAAGGCTGGCTGGCGTTGCCGTCCTCAGTGGCTACTTACCCCTGCACAAAACATTCAAATCGGTCAGTTTCTCCTCAATAAGCAATGTTGTATCTCTTGTGACAGTAGTAATCTGACAGCTCGCGTCGGATCATGCAAAGTCAACTCCAGTATTCTGGGGCCATGGGACAGCCGATCCTCTCGTCAGATACCAATTAGGCACAAAGTCATTCGAGTACTTGAAATCCGCTTTAGGCATGCCGGTCTCCAACGATAACAAGATTTGTGGGATAAGATTTAACTCGTATGAAGGAGTGGAACATGGAACCTCCCCTGAAGAGCTAGTGGACCTTAAAGCTTGGCTTAAACTCATACTTCCCAAGGGCGAAACACGACTTTGACAATTGAGCGGCGCGTGATTGTAGAGATATTGTTTAGAAATATTATGAACTTGAGGATATGTCGTCCGATATCTGAATCTCTGCCGGATCAGCTGATATAGAACCCAGCAGGTGACATGCGAACTTTCGATCTAAAGCGCTACAAAATCCTTTCCAGCTCGCCTGAGACAAAAGGCTTACATGCCTGACCCAATTTCACGATGGGTGGTGGGCTTTGTGAGAAGCTTCGATGCCATTTATCCTCACAGGCCGCACGGGACCGGGTAATTAGAAATCCCTCAATCGCCAGTATGTTTCCATCACAACGCCTTGTCATTACCTGTCTTTCAAAAGTTCGCAAGCCAAACCTGATTACGATGTAAGTTATCCTTATACCATCTTCCCTTTGCGTCCCGAAGCATTCAATTTTTACCCCTGATCAAACAGCACCCATTGTTCATCCTTCATGGAAACGTTTATCAGGAAAGTCATGTCCGGAAGAAAATGTGAGTAATCCAGACTTCCGAAGCCCTAAAGTGTGACAGCGGAGTACTTTAGTCTGTCATGGAAACTCGGATGATGGCTGGAAGAATGGGGGGATAAGAACGTACAACCTTTCTATATACATGTGGCTGGCCCCCTCAGGCTTTGCCTTATCCAACAGCGTTCATTAGCAGAGGTCGTTCAACGACATGAGGTGGGTTGGCCCCAGGTTTAATAAAGCATACTGTCCAGGGCCATGCTTCGTCAGGAAGATGTCCAGCGCTCCTTCTAGTGAAAGCTTATTTTCCAGCCGCTGTTCAATACGAACAATGTGGTACGTGCGAGAAAGGGCATTATGGGATAGCACACAATATCGCCTAAACATTGTAGTGATGGCGAAGTTTGGGCGTGAGTCTGCGGCGCATGCATACCAAAGCAGATGATTAGGGTGGTGTATGCTTGCTCTGATGTATGCAATAAATGCGCAACGGCTGATTTCCTAGATTACCTGCCACCCGCCTGCTGTATCTTCTCCATCCTTATTCAAGAAAAACCTTGACTAGTCCATACCTGAATAAGACACATGTGGATCCAAGGCTGAACTCGCTTTCTGCTGGGGAAGAAGTGGGAAGAAGAAGTTAAAGGCAGTGGTGGCGGCGGATGTCATGTGGGGAAAAGGATTTCTGCGATATGCAACGACCCTTATCAATGCTGGAATATCCCCAGCGTCATCGTCGGTCCCATGTCAACCATATAGCGACACAGCAGAGACGGAGCTACGGCAAGAGAGAAGGTCCAGCCCATGAATAGCAGGGACTGCACTGCGAGCAAGGCTATCGTTTCGAGTAAGGATGGACGCATTGGTGGGTTGTTTGGGATGAATGATTGCCTTGCATGGAATTCGACCATGTCCTGTTTCGAGATCACGCCACTCTTAAACAGAAAGCATTTAAGTGACTCAGACGCAAGAAAACCCTTCACATGTTTTATCTCCATCAACAACAAATTCTGAGGGTTCATTTCCGAGTCCCAACATTGGATGTACGAAGAATAAAATACTGATATTAATCACCTCCAAGACTTCATCTCCTCCACAACCTTGTCCATCGATGGTCTTTTCGTCTTGTCCTTCGCGCAGCAACGCTGAATTAATTGCCATGCATTCTCATCAATTAAAGGCTCGGCCGGTCGATTGATGACTGTGTCGCTATTTTCAACAATGTACTCAATTTTATCGATGCGCTTATCATAATATATCTACAATAATCAGATTGGTAAGTAGAGGAGGGGGGCAAATATTCTGGCCAACCTTGTAACAAAGGAGTCCGAAGTTGAATATGTCTCTTTCATAGCCAATACTGGGGTAAAGGAGATGATGCTTTAATTGGAGATGTAATGAATGACAGAGGGCCGGAACTTTTGCTTGAAAATTAGAATCTAATCCAACGATGGCCTGATAAATACGTGACATCGGTATGCCGCACTTCAGTAGTCCTGAAATAGCATATACATACACCAGTTATGGGCATTAAAAGCACAAGGCAAAGTGAGTGGATATACTGGATAAACTCGGCCACCTCGAGCAACTGAAAATCAAATGTATCAGCTCAGATATCCAAAGAACTTACTTTGCTCCAAATTTCCTTAACAGAAGGACCCGAGTGGGCTCTCCAAGCTTGCAATGAACCATTCTCCGGCTCATGGTACGCGAATAAAAGCGTTGATTCATTGTGGTACATATATAGCAATATTGGAAGGTTGTCATGGGAAAGGGCTTTCCATATAATCGCTGCTTGACATACCTTTCTAGACACGTGATGGACACAATCAACAAAGGTGAGATATTTACTCACGTCGAGAAAAGTGTAGGGGATTCCTCCTAGGATATCATAATGAACAACCCGTCTTCCGTGATCTTCAGTTATGCGCCCACTATCGCTAACCATCATTCCATCCGCATGGAACTTGGGTATGACTGGCACCCGTCCATAAACAAGGATGGCTAATTGTAATGAATTATGGACTGCATCTGAGCCGCATAAATCTAAGAATATTTTGTTGCTTTTCACCTGAGCAAAGTCGTGTGCATGCAGTTGGTTCAAATCGTCAAGGTACCTACATAATGAATGAAATCAAGTAAATTTTGGGCATCACAAATACTTTGGATTTTTGACACTATAAGGTTGTGATCAAGGCGCAGCAGTGCGCAGAAAACATCGACGGTCGTCATGCTGTTAAATGCCTATGATTATATAATCAAATACTTTTCTAGATTATGATCCTCGTTGCGCCTACCTTTCTGTCCCTGATGGTGTGGAGAAACGAAGACAAGGAGCTATCCACGTCTGCAACACCTTTTGATGCCTAAATTCATAGTTTAGGGATTTTTTTGAAGCTGGAGGCCTGAGCTGCATACTTTAATTGGCCTTAATTTACGAGCCAACCAGACCCTACCGTCCAGGCTTTCAAGAATGGACTTGAGCTTCCAGGAGGGTTTGATATATTTTTTCTCTTTTTTGGTTATATGGGAGGAAGCAGTGGGCCAGGGCAATTGCCGCTGTAATGCAGCATTCAGAAGAAGGTTGTCAATGATGTCGATTGTGTGGCACTCGTCACAAAACCCCTGATGACAAAGTGATCCATCTTTAACTTTTTTCAAGAGCGGGTGCACCACTTCGTCCAAATTAGCAAAAATGACGTCAAAAAAAACATTAGGGGATCCTAGCAGTGGAGTGAAGCAGGGCTGAAAATGTTCATGACTAGCCAGACTACAACACAAGGTAAGAGTTATTCAGAGACAAGCTGCATGGTCAAACATACTTATCGGCCTGTTCTAGTAGTTTTGATGCATGCCTGGCGACCACATCAACAATTCGCTCCAGGTATCGCCTCCTTGCAGTTTTCCCGCTGATATGATAATCTTGTGAGCGGGTGGGTTCCTCTAGAAAATCAAGGAAGGAGCGATGATGTACATCGACTTCAGTCCCATCTCCGATTTTGAGTAACGAATGCATCCTGCGCAGGTTCCTGCACAGTTCCTCGTTGTCCACATTCATAAGCAATACATCATCGCTTGAAAGAGAAAAAAGCTGGGTCCGGAAGAACAGTATAACCAAAAACTCCTTCACAAATCCCTGGTGCGGTTGCCGTCGCAATATTTCCAGGTAAAGAGCGTCTAACTCTGCAAAGGGCGATCCACGGTCGTTGGGCTTTAGTCCCAGGACTATGTCGAGTCGGGAACGAGCACTATAATCCGCATCGCTGATAAACTTGATGACTGTTGATGCATAGATGAAGTGGCCGGACGATTTAGAAGTGAGGATCCCAATAGTATGATCATCGGGCCACGTCCCCTGATCAACTCCCTGCTTCAGTGCAATGTCACGAAACTTGTCTCTAAGATACTTCTCGACATCACTATACGCATCTTCAACACTAGCCAGGTTGATCTCCACCATAGAGGATCTAAATTGATCCATCGTGTCCCGTATGTGTGCTTCTGGCCTACTGGATATTATAATCCGTAAACAAGTGCCACTGTCCGTCGCCGCTTGCCCAAGGACATCAAGGAATCGTTTCTGCACACTCTCATCTAAACATTCGTCAATGCCATCTATGAGTACGATGGGTATCGATTGTTGGGTGCGCAACGCAGCAGCAGCAGCAGTCATGGAGTGAAGCGGTCGAGAAATGAGGTACTCAAACTGATCCTCTACGGCTTTCCTTGGAATGTCTGGGTCGTCGTTCAATGCATTGGCAATATGTTCTTTGGCACCAGGAATGGATTTGGCTAGTTGCCAGGCTAAGGTAGGGAAGAGGAGATTCCCGTCATTGCGACTTGTATCTGAGCGGAAAAAGAAGAAGGTGGCCGACAATTTCTCTCGATCATATGAACGAGAAAGGGTCTGTGCAATGGCGGATTTTCCAGCACCAGCAGGACCATGCAGCCACAAGATAGGTTGGGACATGTCCGGATTATCGACCCAGTCACGCATCTGTTTCAAAACGCTTTCACGAGTTCCAGGATGGACGCGGCGTTGTGGATCTTGGGCAGAAGAATCAAATAAGGCGTCAAAAGAGACGAATGGCCGTAGATTGTCTAGGCCTGTGCTGTCGTCAGTGTCAACATTTACCATCAGAACGTGGGCGCACCATACGTTCCCCCGTAATTGTTCTGAATGGTCCCAACGTTAAGAAGATGGGCGTTTCCTCCAATCCTGAAGTTATGGGCGCCGCCAAATGCAGAAGCCTGGGCGGTGGATTGTTCTAAAGGGCGCAGTGGTGGGAGCACGACGTCTTGTGATTGATTATATGATTTCTCAGGATCCTTCGATAATAGACTCACCGGGAGAATGTCCATGAGTAGTTGACATTTAGT
>AYNK01004454.1:0-11281 GCA_000497225.1 Amanita jacksonii TRTC168611 | reverse complement strand
GCAGACTTCATATCTTCTGGCCTGACTTGAACAGGCTTTCCAACGTTAATCTTTGATCCCGCATTGAAACCAGAATGATACTGGGTCATGTCGTCTGTATGTGGGAAGACGGCGGGAAGGGTATGAGACGCTTGGGCAACCTTGTGCATTCCGGTGGTGGCATCGTGTCCGACAACGACGCCGTAGTGGTTTCCCGCAGGATTAGTAGGATCCATCTGATTTCCATCCTGATGCTAAAGAGTTATAACCGTAAACAAGTTAAAAAAAAACTTCATAAGCGTAAAGAAGAACACTTGCATAATTCTTTGGTTTAGCTAGGATCAGGTCCCCCTCACCGAAAGGGTTGGGCAAAGCGGAAACAGAGGTGCCCAGACAGATGGCAAGCAGAACGGCGATCGAGAATTGCATCATGATTGAATACTATATAAAAAACCCTGGTCAGGTCTGCCTTGAAGAACGATACTTCAGGAACGTACGTTGTTAGAAAGGAGGTGGTTGAGGCGGGAGACCTGCTCAGGTGTGAAGTAGACGACGATGGGACGAGAGACCGGCTCTGTGCTGAAACCATGGTCTGAAGGATGGTTTTTATACCATTGTGAGCGTAATTATTCCGGGATATGCTATGAGCCGTTGACAGGTGTAGGATGATTATCACGTTAGTTGATGAGAATGCGGACCATAATTCCGGTGTTTCGAAATGGGATACACCGCCTGATGTCAATGGGGGGCTGTATTCTTCACAGCAAACCATTACGTTTACGAGTCTAAATTAAGCACCGCACTAATTAAACTATGTAGTCAATAATGAGCTTGGTTACCATACCCTTCAGTTACGCGGGCTCACAATCAACAGTATGTACGCGAAGGGGAATTTCCCCACCAAACACTGGCAGGAAGACAAAGTGTAATACCCAGTTGGATTGAAGCTGCGATGTTGTAATTCATCGCCGGGATGTCAAAAGCAGTAGGAATCTGAAACATGAAGAGTGCAAGTGCGATGCCAGTGATGGAAAAAGATCGATAATGGCACTGAACTGCCATCATTCACGTGATTTGTCCAACCCTGCTGACTCAGCTACTGTCGTTGCCAACGCAACTTTCTTACGCCCGGTAAGGTACAGCTGTGTTCAACTGATTATAATCAGTTTTTTCTCGAGCGCGCAAAAAAAAAAAGATGTGACATGATTGATTCGGTCTTCTCGGTTTAACCCTTTAACTCTCATCACCGTCTACTGGGGCTCTCTACCTTCCCTTGAGAAGATGCCATTTACATCCTTACCAGCTGACGTCCTGCGGGACATCTTCAGCCGATGCAAACCCGATAACATAGCAGAAACCTGCCGTGACTTTGCTGACCTCGTCTATTCCATCCACACACTCTGGTCCGACGTTCAACTCCGACCATCTCAACTAACTTCCGCCGACGCACCGGACTTCCTTCGACGACGTATCGGGCGGTCAGGGATTTTACCTCTCAACATATCCATTGGGCCCATCTCGACCGATGAGGCTTCACGATCGCCGTCTGTCGTTGCGGAAATCTGCAAGACACTGTCGGATTTCAACGTGCGGATAGGTCAACTGGAAATCACGACTGAGACGGCGACGGTAGCAGGAACCATTCTCAGCGACATTTTCCCCGACGCTCACTCCGTTTATCCAACATTACGATCGCTATCTTTCCGACTGCCAGAAGAAGAAGACCTGGCCGTTCTCGAAGGCTCTTGGCCCCGGTTGGATGTCGTTTTAAAACAGGCAATAGAGTTATTTCCAATGCTTCATTGCTTGTCAATCCCTACATTTAACGACTGTGTTCCTATGTTCCCCGAAAATGCCTCCTTCGTGCACCTTCACACGCTCGTTCTCGACGGATCATTAGAACAAGGGGAAGCTACCATAGCGCTACTTGTCGGCGTCCTTTCGAATACCCCTAACCTGGAAACACTATGGCTCAAACACACCAGCCAGGAACAAATGACAAGGCTGGACCGCCCGACCTTCAGTAGCATCAAAGGAAGGGAGATCCCTATCCCCGTTCATCTACCCCGCCTCACCACTCTATCGGTAGCCGCACCGGGTTGCGGCTCAGACATCCTCTATTGTATAGACGCACCTTCCTTGGAAACACTTCACCTTGACGGCTCCCGTGGTCCCTTTCACGGCGAAACAGAACCCGACAGCACGCCATGGTCAGACTGGAGCGCAAGTTCTGTCCACGGCGCTTTACAACACCTAGCATCAAGACCAAACAACCTTCACCGCCTGGCGCTGACGTCCATATTCCTCGCCCACGCCGGTTGGCAGTGGCTCCTGATCGGAAACGGCCAGGGGACAACAACAACCACAACAACAACAACAACAACAACAACAGCACCACCACCTTTCCCACACCTCGAGAGCCTCTCGCTTCACGGCCTGAAGGAATCCTCCGGCCGCGTGTTATGCGGTCTTGATGACGATTTGTTACTCCGGTATTCCTCTCACCCGACAATCCCACTTCGTAGGCTCGTTATCCTCCGGTGTCAGATTCCGTTGAGCGGATCGGCTATCGTGAAAGCCTTTGGTGGTGGTGGTGGTGGTGGTGGGAGTGGTGGGAGTGAAACGGGACGTAAAAGAAGATTGGATGAACTAGAGTTTGACACGGCGTGTCCGCAGTTTAGTGAAGATGAACTCGACACTCTCAAGTTGCGTGGAGTTAGGACTGTCTGTCGATCAGCTGAGGAATTGGAAGAGGTGGAATGGTGGACTCGGGGACATGGAGTTGATGTCACCGATTCATATGCATATTAACGTTAACATATTTATTTATGCGCATATATTCAATCCATTAGCGAGCGCGGCTGGCAGGCAATCTAAGATAACCGAAATAACTCCGATTCCCCTCTACATTAGTGTCTTGCAACACGATACCTCGTGCCCCCCTCTTCACTATGGCGTGATTTTCCCATTCACGCCCGCGCTCATTTCGGCCTTCTCTATCTGGAGCTTTTCTCAGAATTCTTATCCACCTTTCTCCTTTCGACCTCCCAGAATGAGCAGATAAAGTCGCGAAACGATCGTGGCTGTGCTAGCTAACAAGCGAAGGTTTGCAAGCGACCGGCAAATTTATAATGATTGTCATACCGGGGTAACTATCTTAATTCTTCGCTTAGAGGTTGGTACCGGTCAGCACTTGGGGGAACGTCAAAAGCTCGCGTTTCCACCACTCAAAACGATCGTCGCTGCTGGCTTCTTATATATAACCTTTATCATTCTATTACATATATAGATAGCATTATGTAATAAATGAGGATTTATAACAAAAAAAAATCATCCTCCATCAACAACTTGGTGGTTACATTTAGTAATCCTCCTCCCAATATGTTCGCTTGCCCTTCTTCGGTGTCGACGCCTTTGCAGGTGCAGCAGCCTTTGCGGGGGCCTTCGCAACCGGGGTCTTGGGTTTCAGAGCACAGCTATACATACAACCCCGTAAGTGCCAGTCAGCAAAGAAAATTGAACCACGCAAGTATACCTTCCATCACGTCTCCTCAGAGCTCCTGGGCAATTCGTATCTATAGAAAAGAATTAGCAACAGAATATAACAAGAAATTAGACTGATCGCATTACTGATTTTAGTCTTGAGGTTTGCCAACTTATCCGGGTGGATGTTTTCATACCCGGCGCCTTTAGAGTCTGCTGCGGACTTTATGTTGCTTTCGTGAACTTGAACCGGTTTTCCAACATTAACTTTTGATCCCTCGTTGAAACCAGAGTGGTACTGGGTCATGTCGTCGGTGTGCGGGTACTTGTCTGTAGCAAGGTTATGAGACGCTTGGGCAATTTTGTGCATTCCCGTGGAGCTATCCTTCCCGACAACGACACCAAAGTGGTTTCCTGCTTTACTGCCCGGTTCAACCTATTGAAAAGTGATGAACGTTGAGTTAAACGCTTTGGGTAACTTCGATCCCGGAGAGAGAGAGTTTCGCCTACATTTTGACCATCTTGCATCTAAAAAAAAAAAGGGCAAGAGTCATGGCGTAAGTTAAATCGAAAAAACGAGTAAGAAGAGGATACTTGCATAGTGCTTTGGTTTAGCTAGGACGAGATCTCCTTCTTCGAACGGGTTCGGGAGAGGGATAGCCGAGACAGCAGTGTTCAGGCAAATGGCGAGCAAAACGGCGACTGAGAATTGCATGATGGGATGGATACTGTTAGAAAGAAGTTTTAGGGAAGGAGGAGACCAGCTCAGTTGTGAGGAGTGAATTGAATGATGAGAGAGACCAGCTCTGTGCCGAAAACAGTGTGCTGGGAAGGTGGCTTTTATACAAATGTCAGTGGAACTAACTTCCGGAAAATTGTTATGAGCGTACAACTGGCATGACATGTCATCATTATCATCATAATTGATTGTTGCGAACATTACGGCGCATTGAATTGTGGCACACTGCCCCCCCTCCCAGTGTCGTAAGAGGCTGTCTTCTTCACGACCATAACGTTACATGGCGATGATTGAATGGAAAGTGCGCCAAGTCAATTTAGACTAGGCGTCCGTCACCATGCCTTTGGCTACTAAATGCGTTTTTTTTTTTTTTTTTACGGACTTTCAGTTTCACAATTCAATCATAATCTTGTCTACAGCCTCACTGACACTTGGAACATCAGGTACAGGGGGGGTGAAACGTTGTAGGACCCCCCTGTTTTCCCACTCCCTAGGCGGTGTTTGATGTGGCGCTGTGGCGTACGGATTCTAGTATGTAGTTAATCACGGCCTTGTTGTTCACGTGTGCTGACTCAGCCCTGCCTTTAGTGATAACGGATCTATCCCAAATATCAGTGGCGTTCTTCTAACCCTAGAAACGTCCATTTGTTGCTGACCCCATTTTCCTGTGCCATCGGAAATTACTAATTGCAGCTTATTCGACAGCGTTAGTGTAGTGTCACGAGCACGTAACAGACTTCATTCGGTCTTCTCGGTCATAATTCTCATCATCCCCGCTGACCACTGGCAGCTTCTACTTCGGCATAACATTCAATTCTATCTGTAATACATTGTGATATATCCCGATAGCCCCCGTTGTAGAATATGCCGAAATTCCTCAAGCTTCGGCAGTTTGAGACGGTTGGCTTTTGCCACTCGCTGGGTCATTGCCCGTCGTTATGTGAAATTTTTTCAAGACACCATCGAGACACTAGCTCGTAAATAGATCATTGCGAGACGGTAGTTTCTGGCAGGAACCATTTCTCTAAATTCTCGCCCTGCTCACCCAGGAGTGCGGTTTGTCTATCCGGATGCTAGAAGACGTACTGGAAACTACTCATCTGAGCAAGGGAGGGAAAGCTATGGTGAGACGAACGCCAAGTTCTGCTCCCAACAACAGAACTGCGGAAATTACGAAACGATGGGGTGATAGAAGTTACCATACAGATAAGTACAATAGATATTCAAGTGTGATCTCTCTCTGAAGATGAGAATGACGGTTGCTGGATGGAGGTGATATCAACGTTTGAGAATATGCGGAGTGAGAAAAGAACGAACCAAGGCTACAACGACAAGCTTGTGCTTAACCCCTTGGGTCAGTTGTGGTTCCCGGGACGCCAAAACTTTTTCAGGCCACGCCCATCGTGATCACCTGGCATCCATACCGTGCCGCCCATAGCTTCCCATGATGGTTCTTGGCAGGCACCGTATCTGTCTAAAGAACTGACAGATACGGGAGATGTCTGGAAGAAAAATAGTGACTCAGCTATTTTCAAGCTCGTGTTAGTATTGTCACCTGGGTCAGAGAAAACGCGCCATATACCCACGAGGTTGCCCACCAACTGTCATTCGTGGGGGGGGAGATGTCAGAAAATTGAAGGTTACGATCTAGAACGAAAGATGAACCAGATCGGAGTGGAGTGTTGAGTGTTGCCATAGAATATGTCGGAAAGCAGCTGACATACTCACGAAGAAGGTTCAATTAGACAATGAGTATCTGAGTCTTGGTCATTGTGCTCAAGAGTGGAAGTCGGAGCAAGTCGAGCACATGGCCTAGAAGCGGGGGGCGATAGAGCTCGAGCGTCGTTAAAAACTATAGAGTAATAATTACATTGAAATTCGGCGATGGCGGTGATGGCGGGTTTTTACACTGAGTGGAACAGCGTGGTCCAGCACACTATGTACGTTCGTTGTTTATATACATGAAGAATAAAGTGGTGAGACCAAATTGATAGTTCCGAGCGGAAAACACGAGTCCATATGCCACCCCATTGTTGTCCTCTGCCCACCACTATTTGTTCCTAACTTTCCTACCTTTCCTCTCTTTTCGTTTTCGTCCTATAATCGAACCAATCTTGTGTCCGGGTCTAGGCGACCCCATTGACGCTTCGCTTTCTTTCGACTGGCGAGGCAACCCGGGGTCTTTCAACTCCAACGAGACATCGTTAGACAACGGGGCCATCGTCCGCCGTTTCTTCTGAGGTCGCAGTTTCTCTCTTGCTGGTTCAGCTCCAGTCTGACTATCATCATGCGCGCGTTTTGGGTTCGACTTTGGAATGCGGAGAGAGTCAGATTCAGCACTTATCGATTGACCCCTTGGGTTTTGGACTCCGTCATCTAGCATTTTCTTGCCCATCATCGCTCCACCTCCTTGTCGATGCTGTCATCACCGTTAATTAGTGCGGAGGCTAATGGGCAAAGGATCTCACCGCAGCTTTATCCTTTTGTATCGCGTCCCGCCGTTGAACAACTTGAACATTTTCGATTGAGAACTCCACGATAAGCGTCCCACGATTTTTTCTTGTCCCTTTCTCTTGGTCTTTTCCCTCCTCGCCAACTTTCCCTCCAGCCTCTTCCCCTCCCTGCCTTCTTTTTATTTCCTTCTCCAATTCGCCCGTCATTCTTTTCAGCCTTGCACCACCCTTTTCATCTTCGCCAGCCATGTTCACCTGCTCTTTCATCTTCCCTCGTTCGACCTTGATTAACCACTCCAGCTCTTCTATCCACCAGTCTTGTAGCAACGAATGAATTACGTTATTATTCGTCCACCTCAGAACGCGTAGAGCATCCGCGTGAGTGTACATCTCGACAAAGCCGTAGCCGCGACTTCTGCCTTTACCCGTTATCGGATCAATACGCTCGGCTTGTCGAATGATTTTTGCCTGTTTGACGCCGGTTCCTTTACGTTGCGCAAGTTTCCGGAAATGATTGGCTTTTCTTTTAGCATTCTGGCTGAGATGTGGAGCTTTATCGACGTTGGTGCTGACGTCGCTCTCGTTTCCGTTTCCGTCCTCTTCAGTACGCTCCGTATTAGGTTTGTCCTCTTGTGATGGGGGCCTCGCACCGGGATCTACAAGTTCTTCAGTTGAAAGGTCTGGTCGTTTTCCTAACTTGACCTCCGTTTCGAAAGCCCGTACCGCATGCAAAGCAAGGCGTTTCAGCATGCGGTCCGTAACATATATCGGTATCTGTCGTATGCTCAACCGGGTTTTGGATATGTAAAGAGAAGGGTTGGATTTAAGGAGAGTCCGGCGGGCGTTGTACGACTTGGTCCGTCGGTCGAGATCGGCTGGAGAGATTGACGAGGCCTCAGGACTGTTGGGTAATATCACTAAGCGTCGGGGTGGTCAAGGCATGCATTGAGGTGGCAAATTAGGAAGGACATACCACCCTCGCGTAAAAGGTACATGTTCCGTTTATCCGCCTTTTCACGAGCCCGTTCGCCTTCTTCCTTCAACTTCCCTGCTTTGTCCCGTGTCACGGCACGAACAACGTCCAGAGCTCGACCATGCAATACAAGGTTTTGAGCGAGCGACGATGATGGATCTGGAGTCAAAATCGAGGGGAGACTAAATGGATTTTTCTTTTTGGGCTTTTGGAGGATAGGAGTATATCAGATCTATCACCGCTCGTTTCATATATACGTATGGACGTACCGCTGATATCACACCTCCACCTGTTGTCTCGTCTCTGAGTAGTTCACTTTGTTGGATAACCTTATCCGCATCCTCCCTATTCCAGAAACATGCAAAGGCGGTGCCACGAGATCGGCCTGTACTGGGATCCATCGTGATTCGGGCGTACCGTAGGGGGCCAAACGACCGGAAGCTTTCGGAGCATTGTCAGCTTGAAATTTCGCAAGGAAAAGAAGGGATATTAGCGTACAGTGTTCGGAGTTCGTCCTCTGTGGTGTCGTAAGGAACGTTTCGGATGAATAATGTTGTGCCAATATCGGTTTGGGGAAGCTGAGGTCTGGTGGGCTTGTCGCCTTCATTCTGTTCTTCTTCATCCGGGCTTTCGTCCTCTTCGTTGTCGCTTTCTTCGCCACTTCCCTCTTCGGAGTCTGAGCCACCTTCGTGAACGCCAAACCCATCTTCTTCGCCGGGCCCTGAGCCTTCTTCACTCCCAGAATCGGAATCGCTGGCGTCCCCCTCGTCATCCCCGGCTTTCTTTGCCTCTTCCTCGATTCTGACCTTTTCCTCTTCCCATCTATTCTTACTCAACGCCCAATCCACCGCTATCACCCGCTCATTCTTGTTATTTCTATCACGCTCCTCTTCATCCCGCACTTCATCCTTTTCTTCGACCTTTACAGCTGCTTCATCTCCACCTTCTTTTCCCTGCCTGTTCTCACGAGCGGTACTAAGCGCTGCCAGCTTCTTCTCCATTCTCCGCTCCTTTTTTCTTTTTTGCTTCCCTTCAACTAGCGCCTCCGCAGCACCTGCACGTAAAAGCATGCCGTTACATTTCTCCATCGCATGTTCGGCATCTTTCCGCGCGTAGAACCAAACAAAGGCGAACCCTTTGTTCAATTGTGTGGGTGCTTTACTTGGACGGATGGTCAATTCAGATTCGTGTTCTTCAGTTTTAACATCTGTTTTCGGAGAGTCCGACGTCGTGGTGGATTCCTTAAGCGGCATATTGATGGAGTAGATGGGTCCATAGGGAAGGAAAACGGATCTCAGGTCTTGTGCGGTGGCGGTGAAGGGAAGGTTGCGGACAATAAGCCGGTTAGCGTGACTTGGAGCAGAAGAGAGTGTCGAGGTGGATATTGTTGACAATTTATGAGATGAAAGCGTGTCGAGACGTTTTTTGAGTGTGACAGACAAAAGGCTGCCTTTGAAAACGTGCGCGTGGAGTTTGGTGACGGCGTCTTGTGCCGTTGCGGGGGTTGAGAACACGGTATGCGCTGCACCCGGGGCTGAGAATATCAGAAATTAAAAAGGGAGGCAACGCACCCGTAGAAACATCCTGTATACCATCATCCATCGTCACCGGCCACTCCACTTTTTCTGCACCCTTATATTTACGAATTTTCTTCCATAGCGCCTTTGAGTCGATCGAATCTGGCAGACCGGAAATAACGATCGTACGAATGGCCAGTGGATCGTGGGGCTTGGAAGTCTTCTGTTGCGATGGGCGTGGTTTCTTCATCGGCTCTTTCTCAGAAACATCCGTTTTGTCTTTCTTCACCTTAGACTATCCACATCCATCAATCAATACAAGGACGAACTTGGGGGAAAAAACTCTTACTTTTTGGTCGGCCCATTGTACTCTCAGGTCCCGTCCGACCAACGAAATCCCATCCTTGGCTATTTTATCATACGCTGCCTTGGCATCCTCACGAGTAGTGAAGGACACATATCCAACACCTTTCGATACACCTGTTCCATGTTCGCAGGCGATGAAAGCATTCCGGACAGGCGCGATTTCTGAAAAGAGGGTTTGGAGATCGGTCGAGGTCACGTTGTACGGTAGATTGGAAACGAAGAGCGTTGAACTTGGGTGCGGTGATTTTTGATTTTCTGGCTTTTCGTCGTCGCCGTCTGCCTCGCGCACCTTCCGTTTGCCCAACATCATTTTGGATTTTTTCGTCGGCCGACCAGTTTCGGCTGTGAGTTTGGTTCTTGTTTGTACGCATTTGGCTAGACGCTCTCCGCATGACATGTCCCGACCACCTATTCCCCCCCAATGTTACAATTCGCTCCAATCACATTGAAAAAATGGTCTTATCAGCACTGCTGTCGACATGGAAGTTTCCATATGATTCACGTTCTTGCCACTTGCCCAAGAATTTGCAAGCTACCGGGCCCCATGAGAAGGCCTTCACAAAACCATATATCTATATCATGTTGTCGTAATACAAGTACAAGTACATAATCTGTTTAGTTACGAAGCATATTATTAATCACTACCCATCGGTCGCACCAGGATAATGCGGCCATCCTTGGATCCCAATGCGAATGTGGATGATTGACTCGCATACTTAAATATGTCAAAATCATGAGGCATCCAGAGAACTGGTACGTGGTCAAGGCGTGCAGAAAATCGTCCTACAAGACAATCTCTCCTCCACGAGACTGGGACTCCATTCAGATGAGGGACCCAGCTGAAATCTTCGTCTTTCGGATCGCTAATGGCCCTCGCTTTGACGATTTTAAAGAGTTTGAAACAAGATGAAGTGTGTTGGACAGCGAGTTTGGAACCATCTGGTGAGGGAAAGAGCTGCCTTATGATATATTCATCATAAATACTGAATGTCGCAATGACTGTAAGACTTGTTGTGTTAATAACAGTGACTGCTGATGAAGAGGACGATCCCTGATAGCAGAAGGCAAGCACTGAACCATCGAGCGAGAATGACAGTGAATCGCCTGGTTGCTCGAAAGTATGGATGAGGTGTAGTGACGTGCGGTCCCACAGAGTGACGGTTTTCTCTGTTGCAGCTGCAAGCAATCTGCTCGAAAATGCGAGGGAAATGGGGTCATCAGCGAACGAGTACTTGAGAATACCGAGTGATGAACCATTCTCGCTGTCCCAAAACCTGACCACCTTGTCCGATGACCCAGATGCGAGGTGGTTGCCATCGCAAGAGAAGGCGAGTGCGGTAATGCGTCGTGAACGAAGCTTGTGACTGGCTACTGGTTGCCTCATGTGGTTGGTGTCCCACAGTTCGAGAGAGCTACCTTCACGTCCAGAAGCAAGTCGTGAGCAGTCTAGCGATAAGGCCAAAGCAGTGACAGGACTCCGTCGTGGGTCAGGCCCAGTGGAAACGGGATCTGCCGGCTTCCACCGCAATCTGCCGATTCTGCCACGCGCCACCATTTGACAGATAGCGCCTAAATAGTTGGCCTTTTGGTCTTAATATCTGTCACCATCCACCATTTTATGTACCATCTGCTCTCAAATATGTATATTGTTCATTATTAATTATTAATGCTATTGCTGTCACTTCCACCCCCCTCCGCCACTGTCCACACTTTCTCGCGCCTTCTGTATTCTGCCCCCCTCCTGCCACCCCCTTCCACCCCTGTCTGTCCC
>AYNK01001862.1:0-13940 GCA_000497225.1 Amanita jacksonii TRTC168611 | reverse complement strand
GGGTTCGTTACCATGCGTTACCATGTGTGGCCCACAATATGAAAAAAAAATGGGGAAAAGAGAATAATGCATGGCAATGCATGATCACGCATGGGCAATTGTTGCCACGCGTTGCCATGCATGATCACGCACTATTTTCGATAAAAATTGAATTTTGTCCATCTTCGCGCAACATAGCGTTCGCTTGCGCTGAAGAGGCCAAGTTTGGATCCAAAGGGTGCGCACGTCTGACTGGCGGTGGGAGGTGGCTCTATTACCTCCCGTGCAGGCGTCGAGATGTTTGGGTGCATCGTTGAGTGGTCTTCACCACCACCGCCGGGACCGACGGCGGCTGCACCCACCACATCATCATTGCCCTCCTCCGTCTCAAACACAACCCTTCCCCAACTTTCCCAACCTGGCCCTCCGCGACTAGTAGTTCCTTTATGACGCCCTCAGATGGGCTGGTAATCCCCACACTTGCTTTGTCGGATTGTGCACGACTTCTCGCCAACAAGCTGGTGTAGAGTGGATCCAAGCGCTTAGGTACGTGGTTCTTCCTATCAACAATGCGTGCCTTGAAAGCATTGTGTAAAATATCAACCTTTGTGCTAGGGCGTCATGTAAACTGGATCCGGACGGGTTTAAGATCCTCCAGGTGATGCCGGATTATGTAGCCATCCTAGGCTCGCCATATGGCACTGCGTCCCCCGTGACGGGGAAGCGGTACGGTCCGGAGTTTCCGCCGACGACGATCAGAGATGATGTGAGGCTGCATAAACATGTTATTGGTATACTGGGTGTTAGCGGTGTCGCGGTCGTTATTGGCGGTTTGATGGGTGGTATGGCTGTACTGGAGTGGCCGTTGGTGGTGGGGGAGGAGGGTTTTGTGAAGAGGATTATACCCCTCGCGACGAGTGCGAGACATTCGGCATGGTGCATTAGCTGGGGCGAGGCGCAGCGTCAGAGGATATATGCCGATCCGGAGTTTAAGGATGGGTACTATTATCTGGCGGAAGGTAACGAGAGGCAGCCAAAGGCTGAGCTTGCGGCTGCTCGTATGGCAGCGCTGTTGACGTACCGGTCGAGAGACTCGTTTAAATCTCGATTCGGTCGTCGTGCGCGGATCTCAGCCTCTGCCTCAGCCTCGACCTCCACGATGGGAGCGATGACCCCTCCCGAATTTCCCCAAACTCAAATCCGGAAAAGACCCCTGCCCGTGCTCCACAACAACGGGAACACAAACGCCAAACCTCGCATATTTTCATCAGATCCACCGCCTCCGTTATTCTCTGCACAATCTTATCTCAACTACCAGGGCAACAAGTTCACCGCCCGGTTCTGTTATATCCACATCACGCGTAAATTGGACAGCCACGACGTCGCACGGGAGCGACAGAACAGAAGCTCATCGCTGACACGTGCCCCATTCAGAGCTTGTCTGAAGATGGCCATCATGGGTTTTTGCTCGAGTTTGAACGGATTAATGAGTGTGTGTTGGCTTTTTGAGGAGGGAGTTTCCGCAGTATCATCAAGAGGGAGAAGAGGTACTTGGAGGCGATTTTGAGGTTAAGAAGACGAGTTTGTTTGGGGAGGCGGAAGTGGAGGTGACCAGTTGGTAGTCTTTGTTGTGGATGCGGACCCGCTGTACTCTCCATACGTAGATGAAGGGAAGGTCCATCATTCAGTTCTCCTACACATGTCATGGAAGAAAATACAATGAAGACAAAGGATGACGATAACTAATCGTTCATAGTAGCTCGAGTGATCAAAGTATCAACAACCTAGAGGACTCCGCTGTCATTTTAATAACCTCCTCAACGTCAGCGGTGCTAGAAAGTCTGCAAGTAGCACTCTCGAGGTGCTGAAGCAGGCCCGATGCGAGACTGAAGTCGCAACTACATTTGGGGCACCTGAACTCCTGCTTATGATCCGGTGAGTCGCGCAGATGCTGAGCATAGCGGATGGGTTCCGTTAGAGAAACCAGACCGCGGATGTAACGGGGAAAAGTACCTGCTGCAAAGCAATTTGATCTTTGAACTGTCTACTGCACTTTACGCAAAATGAATGCTGTTCCCGTAGGTGCTTGCGGTATATAAGCAATGAGCTGCTAGGGCGTTATTCTACGCAACAAACTATTCACCTGGTTCAGATTAGCCTCATCGCTGAGTGTCTCGCTGCATATGCGTATTAAACTATCGGACGAAAGTAGACTCAGTCAACGTAATACTGACTATATTCTGTAGCTTACCTATCGGACGAAAGTAGACTACATAAATAGTATGTTAGAAATATATAAAACATATGAAAGGAACGATATAACTCACCTTAGTCAACGTAATACTGACTGAGGTGATTAGGCGCTATCGTGTACAGTAAAATATATCTACTGTATAGTACCAAGCCACTGAAACGGAAGCAAAACGTCGAATATAGAATATTTGAATACGTACTACCGCATATAGTAATACCATAAAAGGAAAGATATGTTTGAGACATCTGCGGGATTGTTTCGACGGCTCTCAACAATGCGACACTCTTCTTCACCTTCGTCGTCACTTTCGTCATCACTTTCATCGTCACTTTCGTCATCGCTTTCATCGCCCCCTCTGATGAGCTGGCGAATCTTGAATATGCTACGCATAAATCAATTCAATAGCGCAGTCTTTGCGACGTATTGAACCAACAAACCTAGATCAAAATGAGGGGATCAACGTCGGTTAGTCAAAAATAGCGTATTCAGTGACAAACTACATACCTGCTCTTTCGCATTCTCATTCAAGAATTGTCTATTGCATTGGCGGCAATAAGTATTCCGATGAACAGCTGACATTCTATAATGCTTCGAGATTAAGAAGGCTGCACGACGGTCTCACAAGCTAATCGGGAGGCTACGCACTTTTTCCAAAGCTTCGGAATTGACGAAAGCCCTGTCGCATTTGTTGCAGAATTCATGAGCACTTTTCCGATGCTAAAGTACCGATAAATTATGAGTGTAAATGGTGGTATATTCCACTCCCCTGGCCTAACGCATCCCCATTTTTGAAGACCCTATCGTTTTCGCATAGATTGCAGCCATAGAATGTATGGCCCTTTGCATTGCAGTGGGCTCTTAAGCCTTGTTCAGCATCGAACGATCTATTGCAGTCTCTACATTCGTAAGACATGAGGTCAATTAAGGAGTGGGTGTGTGCGATAAGAGGTTTGTTCAGAACAAAGATAGGGCACGTGTCTCGGAACGGCCCACCTACATTTCATTTGCTAAATTCACCGTATGTCGTTTCCATAAACAGGGTCTTAGTTTTTTATTGCTATCATGCGCTAAATTCATTCTGAGTCAAGGTAGTGTACAGGTTGATAAGCAGACTTTCAGTCATCAGTTACAATACAATCGAGGGGAAAGAAAACAAAGACCCTGTTTCGGACTAGTTTCACTTTGGCAAATTGGCCACGTCGGAGGCCTGAAATACAGACTCCCTTCTGGCTCGAACCAGAGTGGGCGAAGGCAAATCTGTCATTCAGTCCTTCTACGAGTCCTAAATGAAAGAAAATAAAATAGATGAGAACCAGCTTTTAAGTATCACCTACCGAAACTTATTAGCTGTTTGATTTTTATCCATCAATAATTGACGAAACGGTGCTACCACTTCGTTGAAGTGTTTTTCAACATCCCCAATATTGGACAGTCCACAGCTACCGCTTTCAAGGTGTTGGACCAGACCAGATACAAGCCTAAAGCGAGTATCACATTTTGGACACTTGAACTTATCTTTGCCATGTTTAGGTGAGTTAAGGTGGGCCTCCAGGGATTGAACTACTTTGAAGGTCTTGTAACAAATGTGACATTGGTAACCATTCCCAATGGGGGTGCTCTCGGAGGCGTGATATGTAACCAACGGGGCTGAGATGGCTGAAGGTCCCGCGATAGAAGAACAAAGAGATATTTTGGCAGCGTATTTGAGTTGTTGAACCGCTGCTGTGACCTGATTACAATTTAAAGGAAGTCGACGACAGTTACCTTCAATGTGTTGTGCTAGGCCTGAAGGAGTCTTAAACTTCGAGCGGCACGCAATGCAAGGTGTATTTCTCCCTCTGTGCACGGGGGATGCATTGTGCTTGCAAAACCATGTCAAAAATGGTCCAAGAAACAATCGCAATTCCAAAACGTACACGTTGAAGGTCCTTAGAGTTCTTGAACTTCTTGGAACAGATTTTACAAACTGTATTGGAACCGGGGGCTTTGATAACAATTTTTTTGTGTTTGGGGGAGTCGCGTAAATGCTGGTGACGATGCGTATGTTCATGAGCAACAAATTACGACAGAAAAAGTACCTGCCGCAACGCATGACTGTTCAGAAACGCTTTACGGCATGGGGTACAGACTTTAGCCCTGCAATGAGACTGTAGGTCTTGTTCAGTATTAAACGACCTTACCGCAGCTTGCACATTCACTGGGCATGTTATCAAGTGTGAGAGTGAGATAACGAGTAATGATTTGGACCTTTCAGCTTCCGCTGGGTGTGAGTCATGGTATGAATCCTCGCTCCCACAATACAATTCTTGTCTTACATATCATAATGTCAAACCTAAATCGTCCTCATGTGCTCATGTGCTCATGGAGTCGCAACTAAATCATGTGATGGACCGCTGAGCGTCGAAACGTCAAAAGTCGCTCGTACGTACGTAACTTGTGCGTCACGCATTGGATCCTTCAGACGTTTGGCTACATCGTATAAAAGCCTCTGTCAGAGCCCCCGGTGGAATTACGCCATCTGGACAGGCCATGATCAGGTGTCACATAAGCAGTTCTGTTGTGAGATATTACTATCTCTCCGAACATTCATGATTCCAGTCGGAAAGAAAATAGAGCAGAGAATTCTTGATTTATATGACTACTACAAGACTTTTTAATCCTCACATGCTCTTGGGAGAGTTGATTCGAGCATCAGCCGCTTCATTGGCTTTTCGCTTAGCGCAGCGTTGAACCCAAGCCTAATAAACATCACCATTAATTTCATGTGTCTCCTTAACTGCGTGGAGGGTCGGAACATGAATATACCTTCACATTAGGCCATTCTTCAAGGGTTGGAATATCTATAACAGTATGTAGACTGACCCTGGAAATAAAATCACTGTAAGAATGGTTTTCCTCCAACCTCGTCCAGTACGCACCAAGGCCAAGCTTTGAGATCTGCGATAGTGTAATGTCCTTTCCCTGGCCCAGCAAGATATTCACGATCCTTGAGGCGGAGCTCAAGCACTCCATAAAGACGTCGTGTCTCGTCTTCGTATCCTAGTTAAAATGCTGTTGGGGATTAAAGCGAGATAATCACAGTACAACGCACTCTTCTTGGCATATGGAATGTCTTCCGGTGCATAGTACTTGAAATGACCCGCTACGGGAAGATGAGAAAGGGGCAAACCAAAATGAGGGCCAAACTTACCCTGTCCTTGCATAGGACCAATGCCCCCATGCTAAATGGGAGTATGTTAGTATATGCGAAGTTTAAACTTGAGTTAAAGTACAAACAGCAAAGAAGAGCCATTGCAACAGGACATTGTACTCATCAGCATCCTTTGCGGGATCGAAGCCAAATTTGAACTCCTTATCGTAGTGCTGGACAAGATATAAAAGAATAGCGGATGTCTCGAAGATGGTGAAGCTATTGCGAGAGCGGTCGATGAGAACAGGGATGCGGCCGTTTGGGTTCAGTTTGAGGAACCATGGCTCCTATTATGATGAATTAGTTGAGCAAGGGCGAGAAAATGATAGAATAACATACCTTGTGTTTCGTTTCCGAGAGTTTGATGAGTTCAACACTAGAAAAGCGGTCGATTTAAGCTAGAGTCAGGAGCGAGAAATGGGAATTTTACTCGTAATCAATGCCAGGATATAATACCTTCAATTCCTCCAAAAGAATTGCCATAGGAAGTCCGTTAGGAGAGGGCGAAGTATTAGTATAAAGCAAGAATGGTTTTTCAGACATCGCGTAGCTTCTGAGAGATAAGTGTTGGGCCCCAGAGAACGCATTTTATAGGTGGCCAACTTGAGTCGCTGACTCAGGAAAACTTACAAGATGCGTCATCACTATTTGCTAACTGATTCTTCTGCTTCGCGTTTCAAAAGCTAGCTGACGACCAACGCTCCAAATATGAACATTGTTAGGGGACTCGGGATCGGAAGAATTCCTGGTGAGCCTCGATTTCCCGCGGTCTGCAGTAAAAAAGTATTATACATCGGTTGTTAACCGATGCGTATAAAACCTCCGACATCAGCACAGTTTGGTAGGCAGCCAAGGCAGTGTGAACAGGATAATAATGTTGAGTGCTGTTTGGACGACATGATACCCCGCGGTCAATGGCCCCATTTTCCGCGGAACCATAATCCAATGACCGAGTATGACCGACATTCCAGATTCTCCTTCCTGCTCTCCCTTCTTGCACTTTACTAATCGCTGCATTAATCTGTTCCTGGCATTACTACTCAGGTTTCACATAAATACAGCCGAATCTATACACCTCACCTCAGTATGAATATAGTTGTCCGAGCTTGGATCCATCCAATCTAGATTTTCCGTGCTTTACATATAAGATAAGAGAGGAACTAACGAAGGAACCGCGAACGTCCATTTGTCTTTGGTCTTGAGGCTGCTTAGATAATCGTGTTATTACCCAATCAAGATGGAACCTCAACCAGGAAGGATAGCTTGGAACGTTCCAACTTGACTCTGTACCACCACTAATACCCCTGAGGAAGCCATTACCCTCCATCGAGGCTAACTCATTTCTTGGTTCGGGTTTTCAACCCCCCTCCTACCTGCAGGAGGATTTCCGCTAGCTTGAATGGTTCCATCACTTGTAGTAACGAAGCTGATTCTGATTTGTCCGGTATGTCGAATGCGTCCAACTCGCTCCGCTAGGATATCCGAACATTTAACTACGTCGATACAGAAGCCTTAGTCGGAGCCCCCTGGCTGGTGTCCCCAGTGTCATTACGCCATCGAGTCAGGCCATGACACTTTCTTACTGTCGGGTCAGAGTCTCAAGCAAGCATGGCAGATGTAAGGGTTGGACAGATCACTCTAGCCATGGACTCAAACGTCGTATATGACATGTCATAGAAAGAGGCCATATGAACAGGAACGATTACATATTGATGCTTAGTCGCTGAAAGAAGTGAAAATTTACGTAGATATGACTGGGCCACATTGGAGGCTTAAAACACACTCCGGAGTTGGACTAGAGTGGATGACGCATTCACCCCTGCTACGGAAATGAAATCCGGTGAGCGCTTATTCAGTGATATTTGCCGTTAGCCTTCTTGATAATATTACTCACCGATGTGTAGGCTTGACGTATCAAAACGCCAACGACCTCGAGAATCGTGCCGTCATCCTGTCGAAGCGCCTTTCGACATCATCAATGCTGGACAGTCCACAGCTCCCGCTTTCAAGGTGTTGAACTAGACCGGATACGAGCTTGAAGTGGGTGTCGCATTTTGGGCACTTGAATTCATCTTCGTCATGGATGGGAGAGTTGAGGTGGGCCTCCAGGGCCTGAAATGTTGAGAATGCCTTGTCGCAAATTTGACACTGGTATCCATTCCTGTTGGGCGCGTCCTTTGTACTGTGGTATACGATCAATGGGCGCGGACGTGCTGAAGGACCTGCAACTTCGACTGAAGGACGGAGAGATATTTTCGAGGCGAGTTTGAGACCTTGAATCGTCTCTGTGACCTGGTTACGGCTCAGAGGGAGCTGACTACAGTTAGACTCAATGTGCTGTGCTAGGCCTGAAGGAGTCTTGAACTTCGAAGGACATGCGATGCAAGGTGTATCTCTCGCTCTGTGCACAAATGACGAATTATGCTAACTCGGCCGCGTTAAATGAATCTCTGAACCAATGATAATTTGATGACATACGCGTTGAAGATCCTCTGGCCTCCTAAAATCCTTCTCACAGATTGTACAGAAAGTATCGTAGAAAGCCCTGGAAACAACTTGTTTATGCGCAAAAGAGTAGCGGAAATGCTAAGGATGCCATATATATTCATGAGCAGCTAATTACTCGTTGCGGCGGAACAAGTACCTTGTCCAAAGCATCTTCATCATTGAACACTCTACCGCATTCTACGCAGAATGAATGCTGATACTGTAAGTGCTTGTGGTATATAAGCAATGGGCTATCTGATCATACTATCATGTAGAGAGCTGCTCACCTGGTCCAGACTATATTCGTCCCAGAACATCTCGTCGCACAAGTGGCATTCCTCGAGATTTCCCGCATCATCACTCTTGTAGGCACTCTCGTCACTCTCGCAGTCACTCTCATCATCGCTCTCATCATAATATTGATGAGCTCGCGAATCTCGAATATGCTGCATAGTATATTAGAGTAATAATCAGTTCAAATTAGTCAAAGATAGGACATAGAGTGATGAATTCATACCTGCGCTTTCGCAGTTCCGTCTCCAAAATTCCTGTCGCACCGGCGACAATAAGTATCTCTGCGGATCATCTCATAATGCTTGTAGAATGCGTGTTAAAACAACATTACGGTTTTATGCCAATATGGAAGCCACTTACCTGCCTCAATGCTTCAGAACTAACGAAGGCCCAATCACAGCTATAGCAGAACTCATGAACACTTTTTTGGTGCTAATTCAGTGGTCAATTACGGGCTCAGCCAGACAATTGTTCAGGTACTCTGCTCACCTGGTCCAACGCATGTCTATCTACAAAGACCCTGTCGTTGTCACATATCCCACACTCGTAGAACGAGTGGCCTTTTGCCATGCAATGTGATTCTAGACCTCGTCTAGTACTGAACCACCTGTTGCAATCTGCACATATGTAATCCATAGCACCAACAGAACACGGGAGGGAGCGAAAATGGTGAGGGGCAAAGACAGCTATTGAACGCCGTTGTTTGCCAGTGTTACTCTAGTGTGCCACAGCTCAGGGGTATGTGTGAGTCGAGGACACATTTCTGATAAGACCACATAAGAATAGGAATATACGTAAGTAATAACGAATCGAATGTATACAACGTACAGTTCATATAGGGAAAAACTGATTGGCGAAACATAGCCGAGAATCGGAGTACTCGGAAGTGTGGGTTGCTGCTCTGCGCAGTATGTTCGAGTTTATAATGCCGTCCATATAACATGTCACAGCAGAGTATCATGACTTGCTTATCTCGTCACACGGGCAACACACCATTTAACCCTTACATTGTGCGTGCTGCAACCAAAGGTACTTGGCGGGAAAAAGGGAAGCACATCATGGAGTGATATTGTGTGAATTCTAGAGTAGCCGAGTCACGAGGTATAGAGTCAACTCCCTCCTAACCCAAACCCATCGGGATGTCGGATTTGCGTAACGACGATAGAGTAGGGACCCTCGGCAAACACGCAAGGGAAGGGATTACACAAATTCCTAACTAAATATTATATTTGAGGCGTAGCTATATGGGATTCAGTGGCACCTCAAAAAAACTTCGTGACACACTCATTATGGCTGTAAAGAAACCTTATCGGAGATATGGTAAAACATACACAGCAGAACGGGACCAAGACGTCTAGTGTTCGACTCTAGAGTGATCACAGAAAGGTAACTGATGATAGGGAAAGAAAGATAGATCCAATACAATCGTCTCCTACGTTTTGTTGATCCCACACGTGATCTATGATGTAATCCAAAGGATTACAATGGCCGTGGTTAGATAGCCACACGCAGCTAGAAGAACCCAGATACTATTCAAACGCGCCCGGCAGGGGCGAAGTGAGACTTGGAAGTACATGACTATACACACTTGTACCACCTTAGATTAGTCGTACCCTACCTGGCCGCAACGATAAATAAAGAAGAAAAAAAAGAAATTATGGCCGTTGTGGTAGCTGTGGGTTTGTAACAGCTAAAAACAAATACAAACAGTGGCGGTAGGTGTAAGTTCCGCTTTTTTTTAAGTGTTTTTCTTTTTAAACTTATTGGAGGAAAATAAGATGATAGATAGTAGTGGGGGGGAAAGGATCTATTCTTACTGTACAAGATGATATGATGTGTTTTTTAAATATCTAGAGGTTAATCTACAATCATTACTAATTGGTGCTTCTAGCTTAATATTAGATGTGTTGAAAACCAAGCCGTATACGCCGAATCGCGTATGCCGTTATTTAGTATGTTTAACCTTTCGCTTCCACGCCCTCGGTTGCGCCGTCCCTTTCCTTTCTACCCTTGTGGCGCGCCGCTCACCGCTCGACATAGCACATGTCGTATTACTACATATATATCCCTTATTCGTTAGCGCAGTTTCACCTCAGCCCTATAGTTACCATATCCACATAGTATAAACGTATTTATACTCTAGCCATATCGCCGTTTACCTCAGTCGTTCTGCTACAACGTCTGAGGTATTATTCAATATGTTATTACCGCTTACATTAACTAATTACCATACCTAGATATATTCTAGGTACTTACAAATATAGTCGTTCTGCTACAACGTCTGAGATATATTCTAGCGCTCACAAGATGTGCATTGCAGATCACTCTAACCAAATCAGTCCAACAGTTTCAATGTCAACCAATGGCTCAAAGCAACTGGTCAAGACTGGGAGACACTCATTACACCATGTCTGTTGTCCAAGCAAATGGAGCACTCAACCAATCATTGCTATCCCTTCTACTTCTCAATGTCATCCCACATTGTAATCTGAATGGCTTAGAATGATCTGATTTGTTACAAGAATCATTAGTGCAGGAAAGTAATTATGTATCAAGAAGGAAGGCATGTACCTTTATGTGGTGGTTGTTACAGTTGCAAGGACAGACTACCATTTTCTTTTCTTATCCTTTTCTAAGTCCCACTTTACATTTGTTTACCAAGGGCTTTCTGTTGGAATGCAAGGAAAGGCCATGCTTGCCAAGCCCAAACATAGGACTATAAGTCTGGCAGTGAACCAAGGCTTGGTAGCTCAGTGGTTAGAGCACCTGGTATATATCCAAGGAGGTCTTGGGTTCAATTCCCAGTCAGGCCACTTCTTTTAAGGTCACATGATCTATCTCAATACTTTCACCCATTCTGACAGTCTGCCCCACTATACCAGTTTCACCTTCTCACATCATACAAGGTTCAACACCTCATGGCTGCCTCATGGTATATTGCTGTACAGTCTATTCTTACTTTTTCTATTGTTCTTCCTCATCCATCTGCCTCATGTCTACCACATGTTGGCCTCACCTTTTGTTACAGTTGAACACTTTTCCCTTCTTACTACATTATGCTTACTATATTTTGGACTAATCTTTGTCCATTGACACATTCTTTTTATCCCATGCTTATTCATTACTTACTCATCCTATGACACCTTATGACACCATAGTGTCAAGCAAACAGTGTAGCATGGGAAAATACCAGTGATGCATTGATCAAATACTGATAGATCACTGATTGCAGTAACACTCAATCAATCACTATATCTCAATATAATAGAAGACTTCTAGAATGATTCTATTCATACAGAATCATACAGACTCATCTATTATATGAGATGACTGATCATTCATACCTTATCTATCTAATATAGAGAACAATAGGCATGAGGGATAAATGCCATTGTAACATGAGGCTAACATGAGTTGTCATGAATCATAATCTGAGTCATTCAATACACTGAATGACTCAGATACTCTATTGTCTTACTCATTCTATTGTAGCAGTATTATTAGAATACAAGGATGTACATAATGAGTAGATAAGAATGTTTGTAGTGCACAAACAATGCACAGTATATAAGATGAGCACTTACTGCTTCATTTTTCTAACCCAATCCACTTCTTTAACTCATCTCATTCCTGTTGAGCCATAGCTCCTTGAATAACTTGATTACTAACAGCCTTGGTAAGTGTTAATCACACTTGCCAGTCCTAATGACTGTGCAGCCACTCCTTTCTACACATAGTGATACCATTGCTTATGCATCCTGGTATCTGGGGACTTCCCTTCCTTATTATATAAACTACTGAAAATATACTCTAAGCCTCTGTAGGAATTTGTAACTCAGTCTCAAGAGAATAGACTGGTTTATTGTAGCAATACCTGTAGGAATTCGTAATTACAGGTATGTTAGATGTATGTAATAAAGGGTGAAATAAAGGATACACACCTCAGTCTCAAGAGAATAGACTGAGGTGTTCTACTACGAATCAGATACTATATATCTTGATGTCCTATATAGTTCTAAGCCACAAAAGATGGAAGCAAAACACTTATATCAAATATGCATCAAAACATCGAAAGTGGATATAAAAGGAATTTCCATAAGCAGTATGTTGAATTGAAATGAATAGTACACAGTGAGATTGATATAACATTCAACAGCCTCAGCTTAGAATTTACAGTCAAGCTGTGAATACTTTGAGAGACTGATTAATAACAAGTTCTCTAGACTTGTAACATTAACTCAGTTGATCATAAACCATATCACCTTTGCCTCATGTCCTATTGTTCCTTTTCCTATATAAACCCCTTTGTATTAGCAGTAGTACTCCAGCTTGATCTCAGCTGAGCAGTATACTTGCTTGTACATTTGCTCTGCCTTTGGAAGTAAAGCCATTAGAATCACCTCAGTGTTCAGAACTTGTCCATTGTGTTATTAAGCCTTGTACACACTTGTGTATACTTTGGCTGTAACAGTGGTGTTCTGAATAATGGCCCCATTTCATTTCTTTACATATGCATTATTCTATACTGTGCCACATTACACAATTGGCAGGCTTGGGAAGTCAGCAGTTTTAAAATACCCAGCTCCCTCACTTTGTACCACCTTCACACACTTCCTAAACTACTTTAGTACTTGATTAAACATATTTCAAAGTTGAATGGGTGAGGTAAACATCCAGATGGGTGAGATAGTCAAAAAGCTGAATGTCACACTTACTATCACTTCTTTGTCACCTGCTGAGCATTCAGCCAAGCTCAGTTTGAAGTTCCAGTCATTCCAGCAACATCATTCTGAATGCCACTGCTGGGTGAGATGGCACTGGTTTGCCTTTGTGAGTCAAGGGGTGGTAGACATGGCAAGTTGTGTTACGAACTAAGGCCCCATTCCTTTTCTTTCATGCATTCCATTACTATACAATACTTATCTTTCCACATCCCATTAGACTTCCCGTTATGGAAGGTCGTCACTTACTCTGTCACTGAGAGTGACTCCTTTGGTGTACGCGCGTCTCCTTCCTTGTTGGGATAGCTGACGCGTCTCTTTCCCGCGGACGCGTCATCCTTTACAGCTTTCCTGCTGACGCGTCTCCTTCCTTATTTGGCAGTCCCTCTACCTATATAAACCCTAGACACTTCGCCTGTACTCCCTATCTTTGGATATTCAATCCTACTTCCCTTTCTTGAGCTTACCTGGTCACTGCCAAGTTAGACGCCTCTTATACTGAGGGATACAACGTCGAGTCTTAGCCTTAGAGCCACCTTCGCTCGAGATCCGAAGTCCCTTCCTTGCCTATTGTCCAGACGGCTTCGTTGCTGCCTGAGAGCTTTACCCAAGTGACCATAACAAGTTGCAGGCTACAATGGATCCAACCTATAATTCAAGGATCCAAGCTGTGAAGGATGGTATTGTTGCTGGGCATTATGAGTCAATTCCAGCTGCAGCACAAGACCAAAATGTGAGTTGTTCCATCCCAAAATTCATATCATAATCACATTCGTGTTATGGTCACTTGGGTAAAGTCTCTCAGGCAGCAACAAGGGCTCCTGGATGATAGGCAAGGAAGGGGTCTTGGTTCTCAAGTGAGGGTTGCACTAGGCTAAGACTCAGCATTGTATCCCTCCTGTAGCAGAGGCATCTAACTTAGCAGTGACAAGGCAAGCTCAAGGAGGGGAGACAATGATTGTATCCAAAGCTAGGGAACGTACATGGGGGTTTATATAGACAGAGGAATGCTAAA
>AYNK01003600.1:0-16255 GCA_000497225.1 Amanita jacksonii TRTC168611 | reverse complement strand
GTCCTGCCTGCACTACCTTCTGCCCTCAGGCTGGCAACGGCTGCGGTTTCACTTGTGTCTTGGGTCTGCAAGCTGGTGCTTGTGTGTACAAGCCTTTCTGCCTTCGGGCTGGCAATTGCTTCTGCCCGCAGGCTGGCTACGGCGCCCGATATTCCTGTGGAGGTAGGCCTATTGGTCTGGGTTACCTCTTCGTCAATGTATGATAAATGCGTTCCTTCTCTGTCAAAGGACAGCTTGGGGGTGTTGGGTTCTTCTTGTTTAATGGCCAGAGACTCGTCTGTGAGGATGTTACCTGTGAGGTTTAAGTCCTCGATGATGTCTTCGCTAAGCTCATTGACATAGTTGAAGCCGCCTCGGGGGAAGTGGGGTGGCAGTCGCTCTCCCCGCCCCTCAGGAGTGTCTGTGTTTAGATATCCCAGCCATATATGGCCTGCGATCGTACCGTCTCCTAGTACTTTATCAAAGCCGGGTATGAGCCTAATATTGCTTACCAGGGCTTTTTGAAAGTCTTGGTTGTTTTGCCCTATGGCTATATGGTAGTTTTCAGTGACAGCGGCCCAGAAGCCGCGGCTGGCAAAGCGCATGCCCTTCAGGGTCATGGGGGGGGATAGGAAAGCTTGATCTTGTGCGTCCTCTCGTTTGGGACGAATGGGAAGAATGGAGGGAGAAATATTTGACGCCATGTGTTACGACATCGCAATGACAGCTTTCTTTCTAGTGCCATTCGTCCAGGGGTTGTTAGAAAGGGGTCAGATGCTGATGGGTGATAGTCGATATAGGAGTGCTTTTTTTATTACGGTTTTTACGATTTTATTCGAAAGAGATAGATGAAAGTAGGAGGCAAAAGAAAGGTGGAGCATGACAGTTGATCATAAACCATATCATACTCATTATATTGTGCAAAACTCATTTGAAAAGACTTAGCTATTGAGCTGATGAATTTGACTTACAGTGACCACTTGAGCAGTTCCCCAGTTCTAAATTTTCATTTCCATCCCCACTGGCACTGAGTCATCCAGGAGGATGGGCAGGTATTCCCTGCATATATAGATACACCAATAAGGCTTCCATTTTGGATCCATTGATACATGAGTCAAAGTGTGGCCTCCTTTAGCGAGAGGGTGTCCCATGGACAACGTCCATAACATGATTTGACGAGTATGTTCGCTAAGTAATGCTCGACATCGACCGCTCCTGAAGTAAAAGGCTGTGCAAAATCCTGGGCAGGATGCACCCCGAAATCTTCAACGTGTACGCCCTGATATCGTCCACTTATAGTGAGATCCCGTTGCAAATGAAAATAGGGTGGCGAGCCAAATAGTTCCCAAAGGCGGAGCAGATGGGTTACACCATGAAATCGCGTGGTTTAACATCTCTCTTACTTCTCGGTATCTTATCACGGATCGAAGGTCTAGATAATTTCTTCAATTAATTCGTTAGGAAGGCCCGAGGAAGAGGGACTCGTGATAGGATCAGGGGGCAACCGTTGACGTCCCAGCGGAATGTAGCCCGCGCTTGAGCACTTTGGTTTAGAAGAAGCATTCTCAATAGCGCACCCTGATAATACGCTGCATGTTGACTCATTTGAGAAGCTACTATACCAGCATTGCTTTACTTTGGTTTGTCCGGTGTTGGAAACGACACTGACCTTGAGCTTCGGTACCCTCGTCTTTCGTGGCCTCACAAAAAAGGGGGGGAAGTGGTGGTAGAATTGGATGTCGTGGCGTGCAGCATCGAACGAATAGGAACGCAAACGGGGTGGACTTACGTGCGTAACGGCAACATTCGTTATCCCATATGTGATCGTGACACCGTGACACGGCAAACTCATCGCATCCGCGCAACTGGGCCAATTCCGCAAAAGTGCCTGTATCAATTCCTCTACTCTCTTCTTTTCGTCACCATGGACGATGGCCAAGGCTGGCGGAGGAGCCAACAGCAGACCAATCCTTCATACTACTACCAGCATCAACAACAAGGCAACACAAATCATCACACTCCTCAAGCCGCTGTGGATTCTGTTCATGATGCCCATCGGTTGTTGGCAATGTATCCTCCTACATCCGCAACACCTACCGCTCATGGTATGTGCAGAAATTCTTATGCCTATGGCTGGAAACTTATACTGCGAATAGTGGCGAGGCATCTTAGCCATATGACTTTTACGGCCGCACCACCAACATTCATCAACTCTGGTTATTATTCCACGCAGCATCAATCCTACGCGCAAGAGTCGAACCCTCCCCTATATACGGAATATGCCCAAGAACTATCATATATTACCAGACCTCAAGGCCCCGCTAATGATAGAGGTTACTGGGAGAACACTCGTAATGACGCTGTGAGATTCTTAGGGGATCAGTCTCGCTCGTATGTTAATCATAATCATTTAAACCCGCATATACCCACTTACATATATCATAACGGTCACTGTACTAGTCAAACTTCCGCATATAATACTCCTTTCCCATGGTCTCAACACTCGGTGTCGCCCAGTCACCAGCCAGCGCCTTTTGCACAGTCGGTGATGCAGCATGTTGCGCCCGGCTCTGTATATCCAACACCTCCTCCCCCACCCGTTCCTCCCTCTTCGTCGTCTTCTCTCGCATTTGCGCTTGGAGTACCTGAGCCTGCAGCTTCCCGGCATGTATTGTCCCAAGCCGGGCTGAGGCCCGCTTTGCAACCCGTGCCCTCGCAGCAAGATCAGACTCAGCCTCAGAAGCCACCAACAAGACCTGCGTCTTTCCGTTCGTCGCACGTGCCGCCGTCACCGCTACAGCAGAATCCACCTCGCGCGCCCCAGCCGGAAGAGTCTCGATTTTTTTTCGACGATTTCCTCGCGCGGAAGTCCCGTCAAATCAAGGAACTTGATGCGAACGATATCATTATACAGCCTGTCGCAGTTCATTCTGCCCCACTGCCTACAGAAAGTCCCGACCCGTTGAGGCTGACGTCTAGTAATGATAATAGCCCCATGGACGTCACTCCCCGAAAGCGGAAAGCGTTAGCAGAAATAGGGTCACCCACCCTCAAGCGCGTACAGGTCCTCAAGTCCCACCAAGGTGAATCTCCTCGTGCGTCAACTCCAAAAAAATCGCAGAATCAAGCTTCTCCCCTCAAGCATTCCACCGTTCCACTACGAACACCTTCCACAAAGTCTGACAGCACTGTATGTACGCCGACAAAGCGGTCGCCCAGTACCCCCTCGTCAAGTCCGTCGAAGAGGTTTTTTATTGATTATGTGGCCATACCTCCACTTCCCATTTATCTTACGCCGTCTTCGTCCCAGAAAGGTACTCCAACGAAGAAAGTCAGGCCCATGGACTTGGATGGTACGCCTGATTTTGGTGGATATGCGTCGGATGGGGAGAGCCCAACGTTGCGCCGGGGTCTCCTTGGGAGCGTTGCCAAGTCATCTTCCAGACGGACGGGTGACAGAGATGAAAGACGTAAGTCTTCTACATACCCTTTTCTTTCTTAGTAACCCTTCTTTTAGCTCCTCTCGAGAAGCTCATATCCCTCATCGACGACATTTTTGAAGCCGAAGATTCTTTACCTCCAGATGTGTCGAATGTTGGGGATCTACCGCAAGACTTCTTCTCCTATCTCAGTAATGACCCCTCTCGTCCCTTCCTGGGACCAAATGTAATTCGAAAGTTAACGAATTACATCGGACATGTTGCGCGCCCAACAAAACGTGACATGAGCAAAACGGCCACAGGAGGTATACATGGAAGCGGAACCTTGAACACTCCAAGAAGTAAAGGGCGCATGGCCGAGATTGAAGCCCAAACACTTTCGAGGTTACTGAAATTACTCGAGCGGAGCGTTAAGGCCGGTGAGAATCTGGATCCTTTTGGGACGTCCGCGCACCATGGAGGTAAGGGTACCTTAGCCGATTGGGAAGGGATGGCTTCGCCGAGAAAGAAGAAGGCTGCAAACAAGTCTACAGATAGAGGATCCCACTCCCAAACACCCAGAGCAGACGGGGAAGATATTGTTATGGCAGATCCAAATGAGGACGAGAAGGCGTCCCAGAGGGAGCGGTCACTGGAGATGCAGGAAGCGGATCACAGGCAGCTGACAAAGACCTTGGAGTTGGCTCGGGACAGTGTCCTTGCCGCAGACTGTTGCATCGCGTTGTTGGCAAGCGATCGCTTGCCGAAGCAGGTGAGAACGACCTCCTTCTAATGTTAGTTGTATTTGGACTGACATTTATTGTAGCTATATGCGGAGGAGCTTATAAATGCATGCCTTGGTGCCGTCAAGAACCAACTTACCAAGGTCATATATCCTTTTGTCGAAGCCACGTCGTCTGGCCCATCCTATCTTTCCCCTTGGTTGCAACAGATCGTTAAGAATTCTTCTTCCCATGCTTATGGTTACAGGCGTCAGCTGAGTGAAACTTTTCAAGCATTATCTTCCGTTTTACCTCGGGTAAATAACCTTATCAACGCGGAGAGCATTGCGATGTCCGATGCGATCATCATTCAAGCGGTCTATATTGCCATCGGTCCTTTCTTCGTTGTTGAGTCTGGGGAGGCCAACAACTATGCCGATGAGGACACTGAGAAAGAGAAGGGGAGGAAGAAAGACAAAGGAGGGAAGGAAAATGTCGTTATCAGAACGTTTGGAAAGAGTGGAATGAGGGGACTGAGGTTGGATGCGCTTTCACTGATCCGGACGGTAAACCTCGAAAATTTTGTATATACAACTCCTCAACGCATACCCGCAGATTTTCGCAAACCATGAAGGCCAAAGATCATGGATCATCGAAGAGATCCTTAGTTCGTTGATTAAATTGTCCGATACGAAGAAAAAGGCGGGCCAGTTCCGGTAGCGTAGCGCTTTATCGCCTCCACCTTTATCTGACTAAGTTATGGCAGGTTACGGGACGGTCGATCCATAAGGACGGTATCCGCCCTTTTGCTGCAACTGGTGCAAACCTCAGCGCACGACGTCGGCATTGAAGCCCGTAGAATCGCGAAGGCAAGACAGCAGGCAACTGCATTGCGTCGGCAGGAGAGCCTCTCAGAGAGTCAAATCCAAGGTCGCCGAGCGCTGCAGGATGAAGATTTCCTGGATGAGTATGACCAAGAGGTGCAGCCTGCTTTGTCCCAACCATATATATCACAATGACATGGGACCCTAGGAAATCCGATTGTACTCTTCAGGGTTAGACAACGCAACCAAGGCAGCCAAAACCATCATTGTATTCCTAACCCAACGATCGGGCAAAAGCAAGTCGGTAAAGAACACGAACGAAGCTGAGTACAGGATAATCTTTGATAACCTCATCTCCGACCTCCTTGTGGTGCTGTACTGGCCTGAGTGGCCGGCCGCGAGCCTCCTTTTGAGTATCGCTTGCAAGTATATGGTATGCCATTACAACGCCGTCATGCTGATGGTTGACGTCTTGCCCCTAGGTCACATCTCTCGATGATATAAAGTCATCAACGAACCAGTCGGAAAGCAGTAATGCCGCAAAGTCCATAGCCCTTGATCATTTGGGCGTGGTAGCGGCTCGAATACGATCCAGTATGCTCAAAGTGCAGCGCGACCATAGTTCTAGTACTGAAAGGGGCAAGAGCTCTCCGTTGAAGCCGTTGGATGAGGTAATCTCTAAACTATCTTACCGCTTGAGTATTGCTGACGTTGATATTCGCGTAGATTGTTTCGAATACCAACTTGAGAGCGTTGGACAAACTTTTAGCTTCTCACAAAGAACTTTCGGCCCATCTATGTAAGCGTTTGTCCGAGGACCAGGCATACGATGTAAGGCCCACTTTCTTATTGTGTATTATATCTTTTAACTGATCTAATATTGCCAGAGTGCACGGGAGCTGACAGCTGTCACCTTCGGACAGGAGCTAGCATCGGCTCTCAAGCAGCTTAACGTATGGGTCACCGACCCGGATCACGATTTGAATGTCAAAGATCAGGATAAACTCATTGAACTCGGGAACAGACTGAAGTTTGCCTTGAGGAACGCGTGGAAAGACCCTGGGACGGATGTTTTCGATATAGGGTAAGTAGGTTCCCTCAAACCCCGACTAATACTAATGCTCTCATTCCTTTCGCAGCTCGCAGGAAGAAGCTGCACGCGTTGACAGACTAGCGGAAGAGATAGGGACAAATTCTATTCTGAGGAGTTCGTTCCAGCCTATTCTCAGTATTATCCTGATGGCCTTGGACTCTCCCCCTATCTTCATGCGTACCAAAGCCCTCCGAGCGTTGGGCCAGATCGTCACTAGTGACGCTACAATACTATCAGCGGTAAGCTAATGGCGATTTTTTCACTTATTTGAGAGTATCCAAAACTGAAACTATTCCAGCCCAATGTTCGCCGTGCAATTGAAAGTCATCTAATCGATAATTCACCAGCAGTACGTGATGCTGCCGTTGAGCTTATCGGCAAGTATATGGTCGACTCGCCGGGAGTGGCTGATGACTACTATGCTAAGATTGCTGACCGTATTGCCGTAAGAGTAATAACATCTCCACAAAATGCCTACCTGATTTTCTTATACAGGACACTGGACTGAGTGTTCGAAAACGCGTCATCAAGTTGTTCAAGTCTTTCTACTTTGTCACGGAGGATAATAAACGGCGGATTGATATCGCAACTCGACTTGTACTTCGCATGCTAGATGAAGATGATACCGTCAAAGAGCTCGCCATGAGGACTCTAGAGGACCTCTGGTTTCCGAGTGTAAGCACACAAAGCAACCAAGGCTCATCAAAATCACGGCCTGCAGCTCCAGTTGGCACATCGCACGATAGAAGCCAGTTACAGGGCAAAGTTGTCGTCATTATGGGTACCGCCGCAAACTTCAAGGACCGACAGTCGCCGCTGGAGACCATCTTACACAAGGTCATCACGGAAAAAGAGGCTGCTGAGGCCGCTGCTTTGCATGCCCGTTATGCGGAGATTTGCGAGACCCTCATCGATGGACTCGTCGATGCATCCGACCTTCCAGGATTTGTGAGTGAATATATTGTGCCACAACTAAATCTGATGATAGTTGCAGACTGTTGTTAATTGTATCCGGACGATTTACCTGTTTGCTTCGGCCCATCCCCCAATTCTACCAGGATCCCATGCTTCGACTTTGCTCCCCTATCTGAAAAATGCCACCTCAGTGAGCTATTGTTGTTTCACATGCTACCCTTGCCCACCCTTACATTCTCGTAGGCAGAGGAACTTGCCACGTCAGACTACCTGCTTAAAATATTCCGCGTCTCCATTCCGCATATGCCAAAGACAGCGGCGAAGTTTGGTCAAGAACTTCAAACTGCCTTACAGCCTATGATATTGAAACCCTCCAACGGCGGCGGCACGAATGTGAGTATTGTTACATTCAGGGTAGCCATGCTAGATCGTGCCGTTCCAGGTCCTGCAAGAATCCGTAGCATGCATGTGCATTGTTGTCCAACATCTCACTCACGATTTCATTCGCCTTGTGAATCTTATGAAGTCGTGCAATGGTTTGTGTTGATGCTTTTGAATGCCTTTCGCACATTTCTTATTACTCTCCAAGGTCGTATTCAGCAAGTCATTCGGCGACCGAAGACGCAGACATTAGATCCGAATGATGCTCGGGCTCTATTATTAGTCATATTAATAGCGGCACTTATAGTAGAACACTGCGACTTTGACCGCCTCCGAAGCGAAAATGAACGTGAGTTGGGTTTGTCTGCGCCTTGCATTCTGCTAACGAAACTTTCAACAGTCCTCGCGACGGATATCGATAGTATATCGAACGTAAGCCTAATATCTCGTCTACAGCAGAGTCCCTAACAGACCGTAGGGCTCCGTCGTTGAGCATATATACAACAGTCTCATCATACTCTACGAGAAGTATGATAACCCCTTATTGCAGGCGCGCCTCTTACAATGCCTCGGTCCGTCATTTCCTCGTGTCTGCTCTTCTGGAACTGATCTCTACCAGGCTTCCTATTCCGAGCGCAACCTACTTTAATGACTAAAGAGCGTTCGTCTATCATAATGGACTCTATCTTCGCGTCCCCCGGCCAAGAAGGGCGCGGTCGCCTACTTCGGATTATACAGGACTTTTTGATATCTGAGGCCGAGAAGCACTCGGCTGTTGAAAAGCGTGAAGCTAGCCAATATCTACTTCACTTCATTCCTAACTATATGAACAGAAAATGCTAAATCGAAAGCCAAGCAGAAGGGCGTGAATATGGACGAACTTGTGGGTAATACGGATGGCTTCGCAGATTCGGGGTATGGAAATGTGGCCACGGTACAAACTGTTAGCTGACTATGAGGCAGAGTCAGCTCCGCTGTCGTGCAGCGGTATCTGAATCCTATCCTGGAGGCTGCCCTCTCCACGCAAGTCCAAATCCAAGGTGCCGCCATTGATATTCTTACCTTTACGATCAAACAAGGCCTAGCCCACCCACTGCAGGCCGGTTTTCCTTGTTAAATTGTAATCTCACCCCCGCTGACTGTGGCTATAGTCTTTCCCAGTTATCATCGCTCTGGAAACAAGTCCAACTACTTCGATTAGCAATCGAGCCACTGCATTACATGCCATTCTTCACGGAAAGCATGCTTCTCTCCTTAACACACGTTATGCTGTCAGTGCTAGGACCTCTTTTGATTACCAAAAAAAGATTTCTCCGAATGGCGTCCAAGGTTCTTGTCTTCTTGTATCCCCTGAGCTATCAGCTCAGACGTTCCAGGATTCCGCATGCAATCCATGCCCATTGCATTATTGCAACGCTGGTATACCCTTGTGCGCGAAAAGCGGCCAACAAGACAAGACTTTCTTAAATCGCTGGTTAAGGTCTTCCAAGACAATCCCTCATACCAATCCTCGCAGGTACGTCATTCACAACGACTCCACTCGTATTGTAACTAATTGTCTAGGATGATGTTGACTTCACGCGATACATGGCTGAAAACTTCGCTACGCTCGAGTACAAAACCCAAGAAGAAGTTCTAACAGTCATTAAACACCTCACAGCAGTACTATCAACAACAGGCATGCAAATTCTAGAGCTCATTTCTCCGTCACATCTGCTAGCGCAGCTAGGCAGCCCGACAAAATCAAGTTCCCAGAACGACGGTAGTCAAAGTCGAGCCGAGGATGCTACCATGCTAGATGAAACTAAAACATCGTTGATGCGAACGTCCGTCATCATTGGCATGGTAATGCATCTCAAAGCGTACCTCAAGACATTGTATTCGCTGTCCGAAGAGTAAGTGGTAATCTATAACCTCATGGACTAAACCCTAATATCGTAACTCAGTAAATGTAACAAGTTTGTTGTTGGCAAGAAAAGTGCTATTGGCGATAAGCCTGCAATTAAGCGACACGAGAATCTCATAACCTGGGAACGATTACCTTTTGCTACAGCGCCTATCATGACAGCTCAGGACGTTGGCGAACAGAAAGCGAGAGTAAGTTACCCAGGTCGCGGTCCAAGGCTCATCTCACCCTTGTGCTAGTTCTTGGACATATGGAACGAGGACGGCGTATCTGGGGAACCGGAAGACGATATGGAACTGTAAACTCAACTAATGAATCGAGCGGCACGAATTGATGCAAGTGCTTCATCTTGGTCACCTCGCGCAAGATCGCATACCCACCTCATTTTATTAATGTCTATAAGCACCATAATGCAGATGCTTCCTGTTGCATACGCAATGTGTAGACATGTATACCCGCATACGTGTAGAGAACTAACATTGTATTTCTGCTCCATAAACCACCACAAAAAGGAAGCCAAGTCATATTAGAAGGGAAAGAAAAGCATTGTCTAAAGGTCGTGGTAAAGCCTCCCACAGTGAGAACTGCTGTCAGACGTCCAGTGAACGTACTCGTAGGATTCAAGCCTGGCAGTAAGATATGAATCATTTTCAAAGGAAGAGGGTGACTTCCATGGCCTGAAAGCCATTTTCGCGACTTGGTTCCATTGCTAGAAATGTGAACAAGGGTCAGGTCGGACAGCCCAGCTCTAGCTCGTCTGAGAGCGCGTCTGGCCTGGCTCACCCACTACCTAGCTACGCACAGATGACCCTGTTATTTGTTTGTAGTTTGGAATATGCCGGTAAACATCAACAAATAAGAACTGGCAACTCTCGATGGCAAATCCAAGAGCCCAGGCAGCCAAAGAAAAGGTATTGGACCCCATTATCAGGCACAAAACATAAGCAAATTTTAGTAGGGTAATGCAGCATTCAAGTCAGGGGACTTTCCAAACGCCATTGGCCACTACACCGAAGCCATTTTGGCCGATAAAACCGACCCGACATTTCCCCTGAACAGAGCAGCTGCATATCTCAAGCTAGGCAAGTACGTTTATGATTCAGCGCCTTTACCAAGGAGAGCTTTCCGTATTGCTTTACCCTTCCTTACCGTTTTTTGTGCCAGAACTGATAAGGTTCTTTGATTTTTCCAGAAATGAAGACGCTGAGCGGGATAGCACGACTGTCCTTCGATTGAGCCCGTCCAACGTCAAAGCACTGTTTAGAAGAGCACAAGCTAGAGTGGCATTGGCAAAATTGTCAGAGGCTCACCAAGGTGCGCTTTCAACCATTGTCCCTCGAAAGTAAATTTTTTTTCCCTCTTACACTCAGCCGTCAAGATCTGGCGGAGGCGCTCAAACTTGAACCAGCCAATTCTTCCATTCAAGATGAACTCACAAGGGTGGATCAACTAATCGCTACTGAGAAATCCAAAGTATGTCTCCAACCCTCCTGCCCTCTTCAACCAATTCTTCGACGCTTTCACAGAAATCGAAACACGAGTCTACACGAACGCCGCCTTCAACGAGCTCTGGCCCATTCACAACCAAATCAGCACCCAAACGAAGGCGCGTCCCAATCGAGATCATCGAGTCTCCTAAGCACAACCAGTCGTTCCACGCCCCGTTCGCAACTAAACCTATCGATGCTAAACCAACTCCAGCGTTAAAGCCCGAACCCCCGAACGTTGCACCAGCGTCAGCAGCAATAACAGATGCAGTGGACTCACTGACACCCGTATCGACACGATCACTTAAAACACCACCTCCACCCCAAGGCACCGCACAGCCACAACCATCCTCCACTACGACCTCTACTGCCAAAATCACCGCACCAAAACCCTCTCCTTCCACCTTTTCAGAAACCAAAGCAGCTCGAGAAAGCACCAAACCGTCCCGCGTTGCACCTAGTACTGGAGTCGGTGGGGGGATATTCCGTGCCAATGGACAAAGCACCATATTTCCAAGGGGCAAAACAACTGGTTCTCCAGAACCGGTGGGGACAGGTGCTCAGTCGACAAACGCGAATAGAACACGATATGACACTGCCGCTACCGCTATGAGAAGCAACAATGGGACGACAGTGCCGCCCATGACAATGTTCAACTTTAACAAAGCGTGGGAGGCTAGTCAATCTACGGAAGATCGGTGGAAGCTTATCACCGTACGTTTCTGTTTTCCTTGCTTTCGCAAATGCGGCTTTTCACCGACGGAACGTGTATAGTCCATCCCGCCCACAAGCGTACCTGCAATGTGTAAATCTTCACTCGAACCGTCCTTGTTCATTTCGATCATCGACGTGTTCTTACATGTCGTTGGCCCGCAGGAAGACCAAGATGGAGAAGTCGTAGAAGTCGTCAAAGCTTATCTTAGAGAACTCCAAGACGTACCGAGGTTCAGCATGGTTCTGTCATTCTTGAGTGAGAAGGAGAAGGGTAGGGTTAGAGAGTTGTGGACACGTTTAGGCATCCAAACTAAGATGTTGGGTGGCGTTTGGAGCGTCTTGTTTAGGTGAAGCAGACGTCGTTGTAGGCATGAATAGTTTGCAACTATGTGCATCATTGACAGACATCCGAGTCATGGGCCCACTTCCACTCCCTGAACCCATACCTTACTACGATTCCTCACATCACCGATACACCACCACTTTTCCATCACTTCCTCGTCAATCTCAGTTTTCTCATCAAAAAAGTCAAGAGGACCAACACCGTTCCCTAAAGCATCGAAGAGATTGACTAGTAAACACGCCCCAGCGTCAAAATGGGAGCTAAACAAGCTCGGGAAGAACATACTCTGCTGAGCATCAAACGGAGCTCCGACTTCAAACACTCCCACTCTTTTCGGCAGACCCAATGCAATGGCACCTCCCCGCGTTGCAAGATAAACCGTCTCTTTCCAATCCACCGCTAAACTCTCCTCTCCCGCCTCATCTTTCGCTGACGTCACGCTCTCGTTCTTCCTGATCCTAGAAACGATCGCGGCCTGTCTCATGGCCGACATGATGTCCGCGCTATAACCACCGGCAATGTCGGTCCCTAGCCCGACTTTAACGCCCGCTTGGAGCGCTTCGCGTAATTTGAACGGACGCTTGGAAAAGTAAACGTTGGAGAGAGGGCAATGTGCGATGGAGGTTCCTTTCTTCTGGATCTGGGAAAGATCGGAGTGGGAGAGATAGGTGCAGTGTGCTTGGATGGTGTGAGGCGTGAGCAGGCCTGCCTATATTATTATCAACAAGTTGTACAGTGGATCAAAAAAATGGGCAGGATAGTACGCACACGATCAAACACCTCAAAATCACTCACCCCTCTCTCCCTCTCCACCCATCTAACCTGATCCTCCGCCTCGGCGAGGTGGCTCTGAACCCTCAACAACCCAAGTCCCGCGCCTCCTCTCGCCATCTCCCCCAACCCTCTCAACAGCTCATCCGAACACGTCGGGACAAACCTCGGGGTGAGGACGGGTTCGACAAGTCTCCTATGCGGAGGCAAATGTTTGACGAGGTTGAAACAAGTTTGAACAAATGAGGATGCGGAGGAGAGGGAATCGGATGTGGAAGGTTCGACGTACGTCGGCCGGGATGAGATGTCCATCGAGAGTTTCCCGATGAAGGCGCGGAGACCGGCGGATTGCATCGTTTCGGCGAGGATGAGGCTATAAGCAAATCGTGGCATGTGAGCGGAACACCGCAATTGACTACTCCAAAAAACATTTACTTTGTCTCCTCCTTGATCGTCCCGAAAAGTAACACTGCCCCAGTCCCGTTCTGAATCAGCCTTTTTGCGAGTGTCTGATACACCCTCTTTGCCAAATCTGCATCGCGATCGATCGCTTCCTCCGCTTTGAATGTGTATCTGTCAAGCCATTGCATTAACGGTAAATCAAGGCCGTTTCCTTGATACATGAATTGGGGTGCATGGAGGTGGAGATCGCAGAAGGTCGGGAGGATGAAACTCCCGGGGTTGAGATGAGATAAGGTGCGGGGGTGATGATGATGATGATGATGATGATGATCTTGGTGGTGATGGTGTTGGTTTTCAATTATCAGTGACTTTGATACGACACTGTCGGCGGGCTCAAAGTGGCTGATGAGACCGTCGTCGTTGACAGCTGTTCAATGGAAGCAGCAGTGCATGTTGTTGCAAATTGGTCAAAGTTCCCAGTGGGGTTGCGTCAAAATAAATGAAAAAGATAGTCTGATTGACCGGACGTACCGATGAGATGATCGTGGGAGATGACAAGCTCGCCGAGGGTGGGTGTATGGACGAACGTTCCTCGGATTATGAACATTAATACTTGCTCGTCGTCGGTGCGGGTCAGCCAAAGGTGTTTTTGGGCAAAGCGCGGTGTTCCGGACCGAGGATTGACCGGTTACACGTACGTTATGATGTCAAGGCCTCCTCATCCCGACGCCACCTCCTCCTTCATGATCTCGGGCAAGATGAGAACATTGGACCCCCCCACAGCCTCCACACTCACATGGGCTATGCCACTGACGTATGACATCCCTGATCTGATCTTCCACGGCTGTATACGTCCCCACGGCTATATATGCACCATCACGCTCATCGACGACGCCAACGGAAGTTAAAACCTAAAACGAGAGAGAGATAGAGAGAGAGACGGGGAGCCGGGGTTTTTCACGACTCCCTTTTTTTTTTTTTGGCGTCGCTTGGCAGGTCCCCGTAACGTGTCAATCATGAGGCAAACTGAATAAAATGATTCGCTAACCGCAAGCGGAGACAAACTTTGTTTGGTGGTCAACAGTTGGCCCGGATGGTAGGGACGTGCAGATTGTCCGTCGACCCTTGCTGCGATGTGTACATTCCCTGTGGCTACGCATCGGGAAACGATCACTACTTTTGCATCATGTCCGACCGAATTTGTTATTCCTTGTGTCATTCTGCCATAAAAGAGGCGAAAAAACAAAACAACAACAACAACAACAACAACAACAACATTCGTTGCAACGTTGCAACCTCAAGGCGACGACCCAGTTATGTTGCCTTTTTTTTTTTTCCTCGTCCCGAAGACATGAACGAATCGTCGCCCGGGGGACCGTGGAGTGGAAACTCCAGTACTCAAGTAAACGTCCCTCCGAACCGAAGGCCAGGTCCACCAGCGGCGCTCCGAAGGTCCGCAGGCTCCGCTACATGATGCGAAAAATAATAATAATAATAATAATTAGAAGCGTGTATAGCTACCGTTTGATTATGTAACCCTGTCCGATGTGTTTTCTTTTTCTTTTTTTTTTCTTTTTCCCGCTCCGATTTCGAATCCTGTCCTCCCCCACGCATGATGACCCTGGTTGTCTTCCGATGAATAGGCTCGTAAACTATCACGCATGCTCCAAAAGAAGAGGAAGAGCGCTAAAGATACCGTATGTACCAACAATTATCTAAAACTGAAATAATTGTTTTTTTTTTCTTAATTCTGCTTGCCTCGTTGCAATTGTCCCCACTCAGACAAGTAGGGAGGTAAAAAAAAAAAAAAGAAAATTACAATAGCCTTGACCCTGTATCCACTGGGTATAGTTGAGAGACGCCGGATTCCAGGGGGGGGGGAGAAGAAACTCTTACTCGTTACTACATACTTACACCGGTCTCGGTACCCTGATTTCCAATTCTTACAAGTTCACTCGCACCTCCGGCCATGCCGCAAAATATATATAGGCTTATATCTATTATCGTCCCTTTCTTAAACGTGTCGCAGAAAAACATCATCAATCCAGATATCATGGATTTTTGCTGATCTGTCATGACAAGTACTCGTTAGCTAGTACCTCCCAGCAAGATCAAGCACCCCAATCTTTAATCAGGATTGTGACAGGACCTGAATAACACAGCAAGGGGTCATATTATCACAACATTGTCGGGTACATACGTGCACATAATGTGATGTGAGCAAAAGGAGTTACAAATAGATGACAGGTCACAGTGTGACAGTCGAGTGGCTGTCCAAAACAAGCACGAGATGTGCATCGTGGCCATCAATATACCGAACAGGTCCGTCCGTCCCACCACACATCACCAGATCTTCCCTCCCTTCCCTCAAACCCTCAACAAAAATTAATAACGTTACCAAGGAAGGCCCTTTCCTACCCTCCCGGGTATAAAAACCACCTCATTTTTCGACTAACAATGATTCTCCCGAGATCCCTTCAACCTTTCCTCCGCTACTCCCCTTCCTTCACTTACCCCACGTTCATCTCTCTCTCTCTCTCTCTCGTTTTCTCCGAGGCACCGTCACAGGGATCGCTCAACGCCTGACTAATCGACCATCATCATCACCATGTATCGCTTCTTGTTGACTCTCCTCGTCCTGTTCGTCTCCTCCACCTTGATGGTGCTATCAGTTCCGATGCCAGCCCCAATGCCCTCGTCGCAAAACGACACTGTCACTCATCTTGAGAAACGGATCACTCACGTGGGTAGGGTACGTTGTCGTCATCCGATGCCCCCATACCAGCCAGCGCTCATCACCGCTCATTCTTTAGGGCACTTGGTTCCATCCTGGCAAAGGAAACTGCGGACAATGGAACACAGACCAAGACCCCATCGTCGCCATATCCTTATCATTCTACAACCAGAACAACGGTAATAACTGTGGCCAAGTACGTTTCTCTTCACACACACACACACCCTCGTCTTCCTCTCTGAACAAAACACTCCCAGTGGTTGCAAATCGTCAACACGGCCAATGGTAATTCTGCATTGGCATACGTCCACGATAGCTGCCCGACCTGTGACTACCCCGACCTAGGTAAGTAGCGTGCCTTTGACGTCACCATCGTCATCATCCATTACCCGACTTTTTTTTCATTGACTGATCGTTGCTACTTAGATATGTCACCCGCAGTGTTCACGCAACTCGCTGGCCTGGATGTGGGAGTAATCCAAGTCTCGTGGCACTTCATGGCTAAAGGCTGGCAACCCTGAATTTTTTTTTTTTGCAAGAACGCGCTCTAATACCGGGTTCTCTC